>BPLR01008900.1:0-95776 GCA_021605095.1 Caerostris extrusa | reverse complement strand
AGTTATTACGTATTGCTGGAAATTTTTGGTTTATACGACATCTTAAGGTAAAAAATTTATGTCTTTTAATAATTTGATTGCCAATAATCATGATTCATGCAATCTCAGTTTTCTGGGATATGGTGCTTTTGCAACAACAATCAAAAAAAGACTTTTTCCCTTTATAACATTGTCCTCGCAACAACTTTATTGCACTTGTAAAAAGATTCCCTCATTTTAACTTTATTTTCCATATAAAAAAAAAAAAAATGGACGACCAAATCTTGCAGAATTTTTGTTCTCACCCAATTACCCATTTATTATGACAATCAGCAAAAATTCGATTTCAAAGATAAATGTTTTAATTTATTTTTATGTATAACATTTTCTTAATAAACATTTTTTATAGTAAATTTAAGGCAAAGAAAGCCAGCATAATTTTTAACTGCTCAAAAATAAATATATTTACGTATAATCTAATGTAGATTTGTAATTTAATTGTGTTGCGTATATTATCAGAGATATGCCTAAAGTTCAAATCATCATTTAAGTTCTCTCGATAAGAAATGGCAAATATTAAATAATAAATTTTTGAAAGCCATCAATTTTAAGCAGATTTACCCCTTTAAATATATAAAAAATGATGTATCATAAATCTGCATTTCCTTTGAAGATAAAGATTGGCAGCTATGCATTTTACCTCTCATCCTCGGGATCTAAAAATTAACAATGATAATGAAAAAAAACAAGAATGCTATGGAAACTTTTTCAAAGTGCAAACATGTTTTTATTACTATATTTTATTAAGCAAGTATTTAATATTTAAGGTAAGTATATTTTTTAAAAAAAAAAAAAAAAAAAAAAAAAATTTTAATTTATCAAATGATTTTATTATTGCAAAAAAGCTACCTACATTAGTTAAATTTCCACTATTAATAGTTTGAAAGCCACAAAAGTTCTAAATTATGAATATTATAATTTTCTTTTCTTCTTATATTAAATTCAAACTTAATTTTTTTACAGACCTGCAGCTGAACTTATGTTAATGGAGTTAAAGTAATCACCCACACAACCCTACTTCATTAAAAATGGTTGTAAAATTATCTTGGGAAACCTGGAGGATGTGATCCCGTAAGAGCATTTATTTAACTGTACGCTTCTTGCATTTTTTTTTTCTGTGTAAATCATTAGATTTTTGTGTGTAAATTTTAGTTCAGGCCCAGTGCTAAAATTTAAACTCAATCAAGAATTTCATGTGTTTACATGTATATTTATTTTACAGCATGAGTCGTACCCAAGGATAGGAAGGCAGATAACATGGTGGCGTGATGTAAATTGAAATCACATAGCATTGCAGGGGCTGGCAATGCATTTCAGTTAGGTTGTAAAAGACTTGAAAGGAAACAACAGATACGTAAACAAAATGATTTCAATCAAGATATTTACATTAGGAATATTCACATGCTACAGAAAGTGTTCAAAAGTTTGACCAGCAGCTGTGACATCTTCATCACATGGAATCTCCAACACGCCCTGAAAATTGAAAGCATGCCCTTGCCATTCTATTTTGGTTTGCATATGACCAGAAGTAAAGGAAAAGCTAACACATGATAGGTCTGACAAACGTCAGGCGAATGAACCGACCACCGCCAACTCCCAATCCATCATTACGTGGGTGCGCATTTTGGAACAATCAATTGTCAACAGCAGCAATTTTACATGTAAATTAATGGTTAATCTTTTAATGCCTCCGAACTTTACTTGCTGAATACAAGACATTAAAGCTGCGTTATACATGAATATTATTCCAGCAATAGCTGCGTCTTCATATATAATGGCGCAATATTGTCATGCACAATATTCGAATTTAAATTTGGAAATGATAGAATATGCTTCTTATTGGCAGCCCCACCAGGAGACTCAATAAATTCCTTTAATACAAGCACGGCTGCAATATACGCTCTCAGTTGTTCAGTAAACATGAACCTCAAATTCAGTCCACACGTCTAAAAATGATAAATATTTGGAACACACAAGTAGGATACATGGTGCCTACCAACATTCAGTACAAAAATACAAAAGAAAATTTGGTGTCCCTAAACTTTGCTTTTATATTACAATTGAGGAGATTAGCTAAGATATATATTTTCACTGTATAAAAATCACCTGGAATTCACCAAAGTATAGCAAAACACAAAAATTACTCATAACTTTGGCAAAAGAAAAAAAAAAAAAAAAAAAAGGAATTGTTTTCTAATACAATACATTATTATTATTGTTGATAATATAGAATTTGAGCCTCATAATCTCCAAAAATCATGTTTAATTTAAAAACAAATCAATTTATTGGTTATAATGTGAACGAATAAATTACTTTTTTCACATCAGAATATTGAATACATAATCAAATATCCTTTTAAATTTTTTACATATAAAAAAAAGATTATTTAAATTTTTTCATACCTTTAAAAACCGAAAGTAATTCTTTGAGTGTGATTTTAATGCAAAGAAAAAATTTTCCTTTTGAACAGAGAGTTAATATCTCTGTCACAGCTTTTTATTTTTCCTGAAAATTTACAAAATAATAAAACAAATTTTTATCAAAATTAAAATTTTATTGGAACAATGTATTTGACAATTATAAATGGTAGTAATAAAATACATTAATTGTATTTAATTAAATAGCATTTTAAACTATGAACTAAAGAAAAACAATCTTATTTAAATAACTACTTCAGTTACAAAAACAAAAAATTATTATTTCACCATATTATTTTTATCTTCTGAACTATTTTTGAAATTTGCATTGAGCTATTTTTATGAATTTATTTTCCAGTTTCAGTTAGCTGCGATCATAAGAATTTCACCAATGTGATCTCATAGAAGTGATTTTTACCTTAATATGTTTTTGTCTCAGTAATTCATCATATTGTGCATTTATTATTTTTAAAAAACTTGCAGCAGAGAAGTAATTTGGCAAAACTACAAAAAAATAAGAAAAATTCATTGTGATAATACTATGAATTCTAAAGAGAAATTATAAGTTACAAAACTTCCAGGTATTAATGAATGTATGGAGCAATGTTGAGGTCGAGTACCACTGTTAAAATTAACTGTCAATTTTTCTTTTCGTCAACTAGAATTGACTGCTAATTCTTGTTAATGTAGTTAATATTTGCGCAAGCCTAGTGGAAAGTTATGTTTAGATGTCAATGAGTGGGGTGCAGTCATCCTGAAACTAGAGGTAGTGACACAGTGATTGAGGAATATGTGCTATGTAACAGTTCATAAAGGACTCTCTGTAAAAAGACCAGATAAGCCAGCCATAGAGGCATGATGTAAAGCACTAGTGAGATGTGGTCAACAATGTCAGCTCAAATATTGAAGGAAACGTTTTTGGTTTGAATATACATGTGTACAATGGGGGATTTTCCAATGTTTGTATGGGGGCTTTGTGTGTATTGAACATTTCAACTCTGAAAAATTTGATTTATCTATAAACAACACTGACATAGCAAAAATTGGGGTCTGCGGCTGTCTGTTACAGAAACCAAATAGCAAATTCCTTCCATGGTTGATCTTGTGTCCCATAATCTTATGTCATATGAGTTATTTACTGTCGCATAGTGAAATGAAATAAATGGAAATATGAATAAAAATCTGATATTTCTTTTTTTCTTAAAAAAATGTTGGAAGAAAATGTCACCCAATAAGGAATGTTTATCAGTTTATTAAGAAAATCTTAACTGTGATATTTTTTAGTTAAGGACTTAAATAATAAGTTACCTAAATTAAATAATAGAAATGTTTTATGTAGATTATTATGAAAAAAAAATGATGATTTTTTCTATTTTTAAAAATAACAGAATTTTTCAGAAAATTTTAATCATTTATTTTATAATATTGCATCACATCTTTTTATTTATAGTCCATTTGAATAATTTTTATAACTTCATTTTTCTACTTATCTTGTATTTCAAGAAATAAATTTTTTTGATGAATTAATAAAATTCATTGAATTTCTTGCAATCAGTTTTTGATTTACTTATAAACTTGTAATTTTTACAAATTTTTAAGTTTTAAAATCCAAATTTATTATTTCAAGTTTTCTAACACAAGTTTCTAGTATAAGAAGTCAACAACATATAAAGTTATCAATTCTGATACTCAAATGTTCTTACTAAAAGTGCATTCATATGTTATATATGAAAGTATATCCTCAATGTTTTTGTAATAGTTACTTTTGTGTGATTCTTCTTAGAATTTTCTATGAACATCTTAGTTTCAGGAATTGAAATTTGTACTCTTGTTACATTTTTTACATTCCAAAATAAACTTATTCTATTTAAATTAATAAATATTTGAAACTCTAGTATTGTAGTCTGGTAGTAAATATTCTAGAATATAAAGGTCATTATTGATCTATAGAATTAACAAAACATTAACAATATGATTAAAATATTAGTTTTAATTTTATAAAGTTTTGTATTTTATTAGAGAATCTTCTTTCTAAGTTGTGCATTAATCTTAGCATTTTTTTGTAAATTTATTGGTAATATCATTTTGAAATGTATGTTAAAATGATCCCAGTTGAGGTACTGTATTGAACATTTGAAAATGTATTCAAAAGACATGTTTTACTGGATGAGGGTTCAAATTGTTTAATGTTAAAACAAGCAAATAGCATTTTAGATATTTCCATAATTATTTTTGTGCCTTAAATAAATACACTATAATCATTGTCTTCATATAATGTGATGGTTTCATTTAAAAAGTGAAATGGTTTCATTATGTTTTTTTCTGCTTAATAGCCAAATGAACAGTCTTCCCAAAATAAGATCAATGGAGAACACACAAGTTCTGATTATCAAAGGATAAATCTATCTAATCAAGGTGGTTCAGTTAAATCAAAAAGATCTGAAGAATCAAATATGTCTACATCATTCCCCCCTAGAAAGAAATTTGCTTCCTCTACAATTGTTTCTATACCTGAATTACAATCCTCTGAAAATTCAGTGGAAATGACAGACAGTGATTCCTCATCAGATTGCTCCATACATAGTGTAGGTAATTTAAAGACTAAAATTGGAAAAATGAAGAAAGATGATTTGAAACACCCAAGAAGTTTAGAAGCCAAGAGTGCTTCAACATCAAAACATGAAAACCAAGATTTGGAAAACCATCCTTCAATTTCTACAATGGCTGTATCAAGTTCAGCATATTTAAGTCAAGTGAGTTTCTATTTTACTGAAATAAATGAAACATATATTTTAATTTTTAAATAATGACTTACGAATAATTAAAAGAAGAATTGAATTATGAAGGAGAAAATGAAATCAGTGAGTAAAAGTAAATGTGAAATTCAATTCTTTTTAATTTTATAAGCAGTTGATTTCTGAAATTTGAGTTTGTTCTCAGAATAAAATATTTATTTTTGCATAAGAATATGTGGAAAGCTTTCTTTGATGTTAATTTCTTGATAATTTTTATATTATTTGAATATTTAATGCTGCACACTATTTTATTGATTGTTTTAACTCAATTAACTAAAATTCTTCAAATCCTCACTGAAATGATATTTTATTTGTTGCTTTTAATCAAAAGGGAAATTATGCTCTGATGTCAGGTATTAACTTTAAAAACCAAAATTTTTTGTATCATTTTCATAATTTTTTTTTTTGATTGTTTTATTTATATCGATTTTTACTATATAAGAAGCCATTATTATTTTTTTTTTTCAGATAAAATTATGAAACATTATGTTGTTTTCATATTTATCTTAAATGATAATATAGTAATTGTTAATATTTTAAATAGCTTATAACTAATATGCAGTGTATTATGGGGAGAATGATCCCTTACGTATTACTCAATGCTGTCATCCTGTTCGGATAATTCTTAGTTGCGTATATTTTACCCCATCTATTTTGAGGGAAAAACATTTGAAAGCATAAGTATTTTTCAATATTCATAAAGTTTATGGATTTGTTTGAATGTCAATACAATTTTAATATTCTTGCAAGCTTACCATATTTATTTACTTTTTAAATTTTAAAATCTGAACATGCTTTATTTCCAAGTCTTCTAACAAGTTTCTAGTACATGTAGTTCAATTTACAACAACTATAATTTTTGACACTCAGAAATTATTAAAATGTGCATATTCTCAAGTTGCAACTAAAACGGGTCTCAATGTTACGTAGTAGTCTTGATATTGAAAATCTTTTGTGTCATCATGGCATATGATTCATCTGCTTTGTAACAATTTCAAACTTTGTGGTTACTTATGAAGAAGGGAAGTTTGTTTCCAGGTTATAATTTTTGTTTCTCAAAACACACCATATTTTTTCTACTTTGATAAATATTATTTGATACTCATGAAAATTCTAAGTAATAATGGTTATTATTCATGTATGCAGAAATTATATATTAAAACCATTAAATATTTAATTATATTTAAAAAATTATGAAATAGTTATATAATAATAATTATAATTTATATTTAAAAAATTTATGAAATCATGAAACTTAAATATTTCCATATTTTAATAAATTTTTATAAAATTTCTTTTTAAATGTGTACTTGATCTCATTGATTTTTATTATAATCTTATCTTTAATATGTATCATTTTGAAATGTAGGTTAGAAGGCCCTAGTTGAAATTATTTATTAAATTATTGAAGTGTGTTGAAAAGATGTATTTTATAAAACTATTTACAATTTTGCTTAATTGATTTATCATTTTTATGCTGAAAATATATACACTCATGTCCATAAATTAAGGATAATTCAGAATCACACAGAAATTGAACTCTAAAATAAAAATTTCACCTGTAGAATTATCACACACATCTTGAAGAAGAATATGCAAATTACAGGAAACCACCAGATGGCGCGGATAGTACGTCACAATGACGAGAGTGTAAGAGAGGGGTATATAAGGAATGGTGGCAAAGAAGTAAAATTGTTCACAAGTGCTTTAAAAGCCTTTCAGTGCAATAACCGCATAGTTATGGCACAAAGGAAGCATTTGGATGATTTTTTACGTGGTAGAATTATCGTACAACTGGAATGGACGTACCCAGCTGGAAGTATCCGAGGAACTTGAATCGCCCAGAGTGTCATCTCCAGGCTTTGGCAACGATTCCAAGATGATGGTAGATAGATGGTGAGTAGATGTTACAGCACAGGTCGCCCCCGAGTTACAACGCCGAATGAGGAACGGTATTTAGCAGTTACTGATAAAAGAAACAGACGGAGCACAGCATCAGACCTGTCTCGTCAGCTCTCTTCAGCTACCGGTGCGACAGTTTCAAGGCAGACCGTGTACAGACGCTTAGGGCACATTGGTCTATATGCTCGTAGGCCTGTCAGATGTGTTCCACTTAGCGCAACTCACTGTCGCCTGCGATTAACCTGGAGTAGAAAGCATGCATTGTGTACACCACACCAGTGGTCTTGTGTGATGTTTTCCGACGAGTCCAGGTTTAGTTTGCAGTCTGATTCTCGCCGGACTTTCATATGGAGAGTGCCAGGTAACCATTACCACCAAGAGAACACCATTGAACGACACCGTTACGGTGGTGCAAGATGGCTCGTTTGTTGAGGAGTTATTCTAGGTTCCAGAACTGACCTGCATGTTCAGAGTGTAGCGATGACAGGTCACATCTATCGATGTCATTCTGGAACAACATGTACGTTTGTTTCGGGGCGCCATGGGTACTGAATTTCTGTTTATGGATGACAACGCCCGTCCTCACCGGGCAAACATTGTAGACGAATGCCTTCAATTGGAGGATATCACCCGTATGGATTGGCCAGCATACTCACCGGACTTGAATCCAATAGAGCATGTGTGGGATATGCTGGGCCGACGAATTGCAGCCCGTCAACCCCTCCCACTTGTCAACCGGAACTTCGGAGGGCATTGCTTGATCAGTGGTGTAATATTCCCCAAGATCAGATTGATAATTTGATACTCAGCATGCCTAGGCGTTGTAAGGCCTGTATTGCATCGTCCGGGAGACATACTCCATATTAACCATATAGCATCTTTTTTGCTCTTTACCTTTTTGTTTAATAAATAGACTTTACAAATAAGTCAAATTTGTTTTGCTTCTGTCTCTTTCTTTGCCTGAACTTCATTATTCTTAATTTATGGACATGAGTGTATATAAAAAAAAATTTAGTCTTTTTGTAAAATGAGAGATTCTACAGAAAAATAATGCTAATTGGTTTCATGATAGTTTCCTTCCTTTCTTTGTAGAAAAATGATCAATCTTACCAGAATATCAACAGGAAACACACATTTTTTCTCATCAAGGGATCAATCTTTCTGAAGGGGGTAATTCAAAAAGATTTGAAGATTTAAATAAGGCTGCATTATTGCCACAGAGAAAGACAGTTGCATCCTCTACAATTGCTTCCCGACCTGAGATATCCTCTTATGAACATGCAGTAGAGATTACAGACAGTAATAATTTGCCATATTTCTCTATAGGTAGTATGAATAGTTTAAAGACTAGAATTCGAAAAAGGAAGAAAATGAATTTAAAATTCCAACGAAATTTAGAAGCCAAAAGCACTTTAACATCAGAAAATGAAAACCAAGGTTTGGAAAATCAGCCTTCAACTTCTACGGTGGGTAAAGCAAACTTAACAAATTTATTTCAAATTAGTTTAATTTTTATTTCAGCCAAAAATTATTATTAACTTAATTAAAATAAGTAAGGTGTGAAAATAAAATCAATTAATAAAAGCAAATAAAATGTGTGAAGGAAGTTTTTTTTGTTTTTGTTTTTAGAATTACTATATACACTGAAGTGACAAAAGTCATGGGATACCTCTTAATATCGTGTCGGCACTCCTTTCGCCCGGTGAAGTGCAGCAACTCGACGTGGCATGGACTCAACAAGTCGTTGGAAGTCTTCTGCAGGAATATTGAGCCATGCTGTCTCGATAGACGTCCATAATTGTGAAAGCGTTGATGGTGCAGGATTTTGGGCACGAACAGACCTCTCGATGATGTCCCATAAATGCTCGATAGGATTCATGTCGGGCGATCTAGGTTGCCAGATCATTCGTTGGAATTGTCCAGAATGTTCTTCAAACCAATCGCGAACAGTTGTGGCCCGGTGACATGGCGCATTGTCATCCATAAAAATCCCATCGTTGTTGGGTACATGAAGTCCATGAATGGCTGCAAGTGATCTCAAGTAGCTGAACATAAGCATTTCCAGTCAATGTTCGGTCCAGTCGCACCAGAGGACCAAGTCCATGCCATGAAAAACAGCCCACACCATTACGGAGCCACCACCAGCTTGAACAGTGCCTTGCTGACAGTTTGGGTCCATGGCTTCGTGGGATCTGCGCCACACTCGAACCCTACCATCAGCTCTTACCAACTGAAATCGTGACTCATCGGACCAGGCCACGGTTTTCCATTCATCTAGGGACCAACCGATATGCTCACGTGCCCACGAGAGTCTCTGCAAGCCATATCGTTCTGTCAGTAAAGGCACTCGAGTCGGTCTTCTGCTGGAATAGCCCAAGAAAGACAAATTTCTCTGCACAGTTCTAACAGACAAGTCCTTTGTACGTCCCACATTGATTTCTGCGGTTATTTGACGCAGTGTTGCTTGTCTGTTAGAATTTACGACTCTTTGCAGACTTCGCCGGTATCGGTCGTTAAGTGCAGGCGGTCGACCACTGCGCTGTCCATGGTGGGATGTTATGCCTGAAATTTCATACTCTCGGCACACTCTTGACACAGTGGATCTGGGAATGTTGAATTCCCCAACGATTTCCGAAATGGCATGACCCATGCGTCTAGCTCCAACTAACATTCCGCGTTCAAAGTGTTAATTCCCGTCGTGCGGTCATCATCACGTCAAAACCTCTTCACATGAATAACTCGAACAGAAATGAAAGCTCTGCGCATTTAGACCTGTTCTACGCGATGCTACTGCCATCTGAAAATTTGCATATTGCTATCCCATGACTTTTGTCACTTCAGTGTATATATATATATATATATATTATTATTATTATTTTTTTTGCATTATTAAAGCATTTTTAGTTTTAAACTATTTAAATTTTTTTTTAAGTGAGAATTTGTCTATTCATCACAGACAGAACTATAACAGCTTTATTAGAATGGTAATTCTCTAAAGGTTTTGAAATCTATCAATTTAGTAAAGATTTTCATGATTAATGAAATAACAACATCCTCCATCTCCTCTGAGCCTGAAGAAAGTGTGGCAGTTGTATTGTGCTCCTGCTAAAAGTTTCTTCTGCTAAGTTTTAGCTCTTTTCTGTGACTCTCCTATAATCCCTCTCCTTCCCCACTATCATTTAATTCAGACCCAGGGAGCTGCTAGAGAAACAATAGCCTCCACTATGGGCATAGCCTTAAAACCCTTGTAAGTCACTGCTGCCTTGAAATTGCTGCCAGGCTTTGTCAATGATATTTATGTAATGGACTTTTTATTGAAAAGATGTATTTTTATAAAATTATTTAAAATTTTGCTTAATTGATTTATCATTTTTATGCTGAAAATATATATATAAAAACAATATAGTCTTTTTGTAAAATGACAGATTCTACCGAAAAAATGCTAATTGGTTTCATGTTATTTTCCTTCCTTTCCTTGTAGGAAAATGATCAATATTACCAGAATATCAACACGAAATACACATGTTCTTCTCATCAAGGGATCAATCTTTTTGAAGGGGGTAATTCCAAAAGATTTGAAGATTTAAATAAGGCTGCATTATTGCCACAGAGAAAGACAGTTCCATCCTCTACAATTGCTTCCCGACCTGAGATATCCATCTATGAACATCCGGTAGAGATTACAGACAGTAATAATTTATCAGATTGCTCTACATGTAGCATGGATAGTTTAAAGACTACAATTCTAAAAAGGAATGGAAAGGATTTAAAATTCCAACGAAATTTAGAAGCCAAAAGCACTTTAACATCAGAAAATGAAGACCAAGATTTGGAAAATCAGTCTTCTACTTCTGGTGGGTAAAGGAAACTTAACAAATTTAATTCAAATTAGCTTAATTTTTATTTTATCCAAAATTATTATTAACTTAATTAAAATAAGTAAGGTGTGAAAATAAAATCTTCTATGTGCGAACGCAATCATTTACCACTGGGATGGTATATATCCCCAGCCTTCTTTGTAATTCCTCTTTTACACCAACTTATTCTTCGCAATAAATAGATTCCCCTCCCAGATCACTGAACCATTTGAAAGATTCTGATATTCTCTCTTAAACATTCTTTGTGACCCGGGAAGTAAACAAAATCTAATGAACAGCGACGAGGCAGCGGGAATTTTAAAAGAGTTTTCGTTCTCGAATTCAAAAGGGAGGGAAGAACACATTCTTTATGCTACTATCGCCTCGCTTCGTTTGAGTGAAGTAGCGTGCATGAATAAATTACCCCATTGGAAAAAGAGAGAAAAAATTATGGTCTGTTCTCCTTTTCAAGTGATAACTTTTACGCTGTTCTCGTAGGCTTAAAATGCTTCAAGAAATGCAAGTTCCACAAAGGACGCACCAGCCTGGCTTCTATGCGGGCAATTTATATGATAAACGTTTAATTGAGAAGATAAGATGTGAAACTTTTCCAACTACATAAAACATTTCACATGCATGGCAGGGCTTTGGTATTCAATTTGGTCTGGATTACTTTTCTATTGATTTTTCTGAAAGACTTTGGAATTATATTGAGTTTATATGAAGACTCATCAGAAATAATTATTAATATATATCAAAATTTAGACATACTTAATCAGTAGAAAATATTTTAATAGATTATGTATTTTCCATTGAAAAAAAGAGACAGACTTGTGGACATGTGCAGAAGAATTATCTACGTTGATTTCAGTCTTATTTTCGTAAGGAGGTCTACTTCTTCCTTGGTCTTAGCTCGTTTGAAAAGGGTTTTCTGCAAGGGAAGATGGTTCTTAAATGAGAGTTTTTTATGGTTTCATCTTTCAATCTCGTCCGGCTAAATAAAATTTTTTTTTTCTTCTTGTGTTTTAAGAAGACTAAAAGAAAAAAATTAGTGGGTAGTTAAGTAATGGAATTGATTTATCGCAAATGCAATTTGTTGAGGTTTAATGTTTTTATAGTACGAATTTGATCTCGAATTAATGTAAAAAATATTCTACTTTTTAAATTTAAATATTATTATTCTATAATTAGACATTATTACCCTAAATTTAGATATATTATGCTATATAATCGTCGGTGTTTAAAATTTCAAGTAACAATTTTTGTAAATGGGGAAATAAAACTTACAAACTTACAATAATATAATTCTTACAATACAGTTTAAATTTTTATAAGGTGAAAATTGTGTTATTTTATATATATTTATTTCTAATGTTTTTATTAAGAAAACAAACTTTTTCTATTAAATGTTTGCAGAAACTTCTATAGAAAATTTTTCTGTAAATTTTGTGACTTAGATAACTTCTTTCGACGAAACTGATGAACCGAAACTTTTTCCGGAACACTCTATCTGATAATTTCCGTGAAGGCAAGTCATCTAAAACCTGGTTTAACTTTATTCTAAACATCCCTGATCAGCACAGGTTTAAAGCAGTTGACCTTTTCAGAATCCTGACGGGCCATGATAGTTTGGTCAGTCCTCTTTTTCCGAATGAAAATGCATTCTCTGCAGTCTTGGAGAGGACATGGATTCATCCCACCTTCCTGTCTGCACTGCACTTGTTTCCTCCACTGTTACTGGGAGGCTAGGGCCCTTATGGGCTAAACATATCACTATGTGATTTCCTTCAACTCTCGTTGTTGTTTTCATGTCCACTGTGTTCTTTTTATTTTATTGCTTATTGTAGCCTGCCGCTGGACATAAAAAAAACTTCATAATCTGTCAGTAAGCTGATGGTCTTGGCCCACCATAGAGCTATTGTGCCTATGAAGAAGATGAAGATAACTTTCTTTGTATAAATTTATATATATATATATATATATAAATATATTCTCGTTTTGTATAGCATTTCATAATTTTTTATTAATTTTAATTTAATAGGACGAATAAATATTCAGCTTACTAGATATAATATTCTCAAAAAATTAAAGGTTTCTGGGAGATTGTCTTACTAAGAATCGATATCTTAACATTATTTACGTTTATCAATGTATATGCTGAAATAACATGATAAATATTTGAATTCTCCTTGCCGTTTCTGGTTTTTCAAATGAAAATTTATATATTTTGTATTATATTTTAATCTTTACGGTTATCAATTGAGGGATAAAAGAATTCAGAAATTCAATTTAAAAATAATGAAATCATTTTCTACAGGGGGATGAGGAAGGGGCGCCTCTTTCAACTTTTTAATAAAAATACTTTTGTTCTTTGATAAGCAGAAAAGAAGATTTAATTCTGTCTTCCTCGATTCACTTAGTTTTCTTTTTAGAAATCTTCTATGTGTGAACGCAATCATTTACCACTAGGATGGTATATATCTCCAGCCTTCTTTGTAATTCCTCTTTTACACCAACTTATTCTTCGCAATAAATAGATTCCCCTCCCAGATCACTGAACCATTTGAAAGATTCTGATATTCACTCTTAAACATTCTTTGTGACCCGGAAGTAAACAAAATCTAATGAACAGCGACGAGGCAACGGGAATTTTAAAAGAGTTTTCGTTCTCGAATTCAAAAGGAGGAAAGAACACAATCTTTATGCTACTATCGCATCGCTGTTTGAGTGGAGTAGCGTGCATGAATAAATTACTCCACTGGAAAAAGAGAGAAAAAAAAATATGGTCTGTTCTCCTTTTCAAGTGATAACTTTATCGCTGTTCTCGTAGGTTTAAAATACTTCAAGAAATGCAAGTTCCACAAAGGACGCACCAGCCTGGCTTCTATGCGGGCAATTTATATGATAAACGTTTAATTGAGAAGATAAGATGTGAAATTTTCCCAACTACATAAAACATTTCATATTCATGGCAGGGCTTGGTATTCAATTTGGTCTGGGTGACTTTTTTATTGATTTTTCTGAAAGAATTTGGAATTAATTTGAGTTTAGGCGAAAACTCATCAAAAATAATTATTAAAATTGAATATTTATCGAAACATTAATATTAATCAAAATTAGTTCTGTTTAATTATAAAATTTTTGAATATGGGTCTGGTTGAATTAATAATTTTATTCATTATTAATTCATTTAAAAAATCATTAATCCATTCAAAATCATTTATTCATTAATCCATTCAAAATCATTTATTCATTAATCCATTGAAAAAAAGAGAAAAAAATGGTCTGTTCTCCTTTTCAAGTGATAACTATTATTCTATTCTCGTAGGCTTAAAATGCTTCAAGAAATACAAGTTCAAAGCTGCAAGAAATTCAAAGCCTGGTTTCTATGCGGGCAATTTATATGATAAACGTTTAATTGAGAAGATAAGATGTGAAATGTTTTATGCAATTGAGAAAGGTTCATATGGATGGTAAGGGTTGGTATTCAATTTGGTCCAGGTTACATTTCTATTGATTTTTCAGAAAGAATTTGGAATTAAATTGAGTTTAGGCGAAGACTCACAAAAATAATTATTATTAATATAAGTAATTTAGATATATTTAATCAATATAAAATATTTTGATAGAATATGAATTTTGTTAAATTATAAATGAATAAATTGAAAACAAGAGAAAATATGGTTTCTTCTTCTTTTTATGTGATAAATTTTATGTTATTCTCGTTGGGTTAAAATTCTTCAAGCAATTTTAAATATGCACACAGGCTTTCTTATATGTGGCCAATATATATATAATAAACATTTAGTTGAGAAGATAAAATGTGGAATACATTTTGTGTTTGAAAATATAAAAATATTCTTTTATAGGCTTCATAAGCATAGTTTGCAAATTAAATTCCTATGAATGCATTACCGTTATAAAAAACAATAATATATACGATATAATTAAATTAAATTAAATTAAGAAAACAATTATATTATAAATAAATTCATAAAATATCATATTTTATTTAAATTTTAATTTTATTAAAAGTAATATGACGGTATACGTAAATATTAAAAACAGCAGTTTTAACAGATGTTTAAATTAGTTTTAATGTAAAATTTATAATTGATTATTATTTTAGCAAGCATTATAACATTTAAAACAATAATGAATAGAAAAATAAAGTGTCATCTCCCCTGCCCCTCTCAAAAAATCAAATAAAAATGAAACTAACCAGCTACATATTTAATTTGTGGCAAAGTTTAAAATTATGAGCACATTGTATCACATACACACATCAAATTCCTGTTTCTATATATATTTACATCTATCTATTATATATATATAAATATATAAACGATATATATATATATATATATATATTAAGAATCTTAATTTAATTTTTAAGTTTGAATCAAAGAAAATTTGAACTTTTTGCGAACATTTTTTTTAATCTGAAATATATTAATTTACATAATAAGTAGCAAATATTGCCCAATTCTAATTCTGATTGTTATAAAAAAAATCTTAATGCGAAATTGAAAGATATTATAGAGATAAGAGAAGATTATTCTTTATCTCTTTCAAACCTTTTATTTTAGAAAAATTAGCAATAAAATGTATAGAAAAGCATAAGCAATTTTAACACGTGAAAACGAATTTCATTCTGAAATCAAACGTAAAGCGTGTTTAAAGAAAGAATGGCATTAAAATAAGCTCTAAATATAAATTCCCTCCCGAAAAAAAAAAACTTTCCAGCTGTAGATTTAATTTGAAAATAAGTCCCGAATTCTGTGCACATTATATCACACCCATATCAAGCGAGGAAAAGACGGCAAAAAAATCTCCTGTTGATATATATATATATATATATGCGAGACTTTGTTTGTTTTACGATTTATATGAAAACATTGTCATAAATATATTGTGGAATATTTCGCGGATGCGATATGTTATTGCATCTAACCAATTTAAATCCTGTAAAAAATTCATATCCCCCGGCGTTATGTTGTTTTTGCCATCGACGTATCGGAATCGTTGGAAGAATTCAGATCCGAAGGTTGATTGTACTTTAAAAATTGAGATTTCTTCGGACACAGACGTGAAGTATGGAAAAGGAACAGAGGTCCCTTGGGGTAAATACGAAATATTGCAATTTTTAACCTATGTTATGCATTAGATTTGTTTTCGTTTCCTTTTTTTTTTTTTTTTTTTTTTTTGGTTGTTGTTTTTTGCTCCAGAAATAGTGTAGTACTGCAAAAATATATTTTGAAAGAAAAATATATTTATTCACATATGATATGAAAGAGTGATGCACAGAATTGTTTGCGTATTGAATATTTCTATTGAGTTGCTTGAATTATTTCTGTGCTCTATTCGCATTATATTGAACAATTCCATTTTGTATCTTACAATGCTAGTGAAAAATGGCTCGTAATATTCTATAAATTGGGTTTAAATAATGTAGCAAATCGCATGTAATATTTAAGGTAATGTGTTTTTCTTTTATGACTGACAATAAATATAATAATGATCATTCTTTGAAAAATATTTTTATGAAATATAAAACACAGTGAGAGTTGTTTGCATTTTATTTCGTTGGCAACATAATAAATAAGAAATGTTCTTAATAGAATTTTAGTACATTGTTTTTTTAAATTTAACGTTTCAATGTACTGGTGTATGGAAATTCTCTTTATAGTTTGTCATTTCAATTCATTTGAGAGAAAATTAATTACTTTTTTTTTTCTGTTATAATCTGTTAAGTCTTGAATTCAATTTTTCAGAAATATTTATACAAAATGAATGAAAATGTTTATGATACGGAAAATAGAAAAAAAAAAAAAAAAGAAATAGACAAATTAGATTACATGGATAAATTAGACTATAATCATGTGGCCTGTACGATTTGGCTTGTCTCTCTATGGTCATTTTTTACACACGTTAGGTTTATTATACTGGGACATACAGTTTAACATCCATGCCAACTGACATCCACCAGGATTCGAACCGGTGCCTGTGGTATCAAATGCAAGAGAGCTAGCCAATTGGCCATCAGGCCAATGCCCGTAATAGGAACAATATTAAAAGTCACACTGCCCAAATAACGATGAAGAATATTGGCAAAGTGAATGTCAATCTAATATTCTTAAAGCCAGAAGTTACGCATGGACGAGAATAGAATATTTAATCTTATCTATAAAAATGATTAATCTTTTATCTTGTGTAAGTTTTGTTGGTCTCTTTGTTGCTGTTGCCTTGATATTTACTAATAAATGCCTTCGACATCCCATTGACAAATGATGAAGGAATGAATTTTGGAGTTAATTTAATCCACATTTGAATGGCATATGAGAGAAAACCACCAAAACTCGTATCAGACAGCCTGAATGTCGTTGAGAGATACTTATTCCCGTTATTACAGTCACCATCAAATATACCCCTTTCTGAAAGTAGTGACTGAAATGAACATTGCTATTAAGCAGATTCCAATCTGATTTCTTCTGCATGCCAGTGTTATTAGGCTTTATTGCTCTTTGGCTCTTTAACTCAACTGACGTTGTATTTCACTGAGTATGATATGGTGTTTAACCTAATCAATGTAGGAATATTGTATTCCAGAAGAATAGTCAAAGCTAACTAACATTCATTTGTTTATCCAAGAAAACTAGAATAATACTTACAGAATGCAGCAATGCAAGATACATTACCAATGAAGCAGTGCAGGATACACCATCGATGAAGCTATTCAGGACACACTATCGGTGAACCAATGCAAGGTACACTATCAATGAGGCAGTGCAAGGTACACTATCAATGAGGCAGTGCAAGGTACACTAACAATGAGGCATTGCAAGGTACACTATCAATGAGACAGTACAAAGATACACTAGCAATGAGGCAGTGCAAGGTACACTATCAATGAGGCAGTGCAAGGTACACTATCAATGAGGCAGTGCAAGATACACTATCAATGAGGCAGTGCAAGATACACTATCAATGAGGCAGTGCAAGATACACTAGCAATGAGGCAGTGCAAGGTACACTATCAATGAGGCAGTGCAAGGTACACTATCAATGAGGCAGTGCAAGGTACACTATCAATGAGGCAGTGCAAGGTACACTATCAATGAGGCAGTGCAAGGTACACTATCAATGAGGCAGTGCAAGGTACACTATCAATGAGGCAGTGCAAGATACACACTATCAATGAGGCAGTGCAAGATACACTATCAATGAGGCAGTGCAATATACACTATCAATGAGGCAGTGCAAGGTACACTATCAATGAAGCAATGCAAGGTACACTATCAATGAGGTAGTGCAAGACACACTTTTAATGTAGCAATGCAAGACAACACTATCAATGTAGAAATGCAGTATAGCAATACATTATCAACGAAGCAATGCAATATACATTATCAACGAAGCAATGCAGTATACATCTACAAAAAGTATACATCTTTCAAAACAGTGACTTGAAGGAGCGGACCCAACAGTTTGGGAAGTGTTATATTTGAGTTAGAAAACTATAAAGATAATTTGATTTGCTATTTCTATAAAAAATAAATGAATGAAAATTATTTTTCCACTTGATTTATTTTATTCACAATAAAACTACACTAGAACTTCGAACTTAAATAATACGTGGCAGTTTATCTGTGCTTAAAAAGAACTATAGGCTATTTTCGAAAGTTCCTCTGTTAATGGAAAATTTAATGCATACGAAATTTTGGAGGAAACGGTTGTAACAAGTTTCTGCACGGGGTATTTTCTGAAGATTGGAGAATAATTTGTTAACTGAAAGTGATAAACTAAAGCCCATAGTATTGCATACACGGAAGAAGGATTGATTACATCAAGTGGCTACGAACTTGGTAGGGTGGATGATTTATGTAGTGAGAATTTGAAATAGTTTCTTAACAGTTAAGTTAGTGAAACTGCTTGAAAAGGAATAGTTAGAATAATAAATAAATTTTGGAAAAGTAAACCAGCTCTACAATTTCATGAAAAATTCTAGCAATGCTTTTAATTTACCAGAACACCTAGAAGAATATTCGTTGAAAGAAAATAGTGACTTATAATAAATGAACTGCATGTTAAGAAATTTTAGAATATGCACTGATGTTTAAGTACTTCACAATAAGCACTTAATAAATCGCATACTGCCACAATAAATTTTTGTGCCTACAAAATAAATCTTTAAAAATTGGTTTATTCAACTGATAATTAAATTTACTTCTTTGAGTAAACTTCTTGAGTGCATTTAATGAACATTTTTCATTGTATCATTATTTTGACTTAAAAACAAAAATATATGTTTATGATAAAAGGAAAAAATTCATATTTAAATTTAAAAACGCAAAATTAATTTCGATTTTTAATTAGTATAAAAGTTCAATAATTTTAAATTAGGTGAATTATTTCACAAACTTATTTACTTACGATTTTTATATAACAATATAAAAATAATTTAAATAATAATAGAAATATTTTGCTACCATTTTTTAGAAAAAATAATGTGATAAAAGGAATTTTTATGATTAGAAAGAAAAAGGCAACTTACGAAATGTCCAAAAAATACAGAATTTGTATTGGAGGAAATAAATTTTAACGATTACTAAAAATAGTGAGATAAAAATCATGATAGTCTTTCAAATTTGATAGATCTCATGTTGAACTTTACACATGACTTTAATTAAATGAAATAATGTAATATTTTTGGTAACAAAAATATAAAGAAGTAAAAATAAAAATAAAAATGATATAGCTGAAGCTAATAATAAACTAGTTTACAACGATATAAAGTTGAAAAGATGATTAGAAACTTTCAATTATTATTACAAACAAGAAACAATAAAAAAAGAAATTACGAGACTTTTCCCAGAATATGAATTATTGTTATAGTCTTGTAACATGCATCCATTGTCATTTCGAATATCCATGAAAAATAGAACCTTCGTAACTAAAAGCTTTTTGTAGCATGTTTTTGATTCATCGTATTTTTGAAACAAATTATGTTCTTCAATTTCAGGTATTTAAAAGAGCCATTATAATACAAGAAGAAGTTTTATGATATTTTTTCCATTAAAGATATAAATAAAGATGATGGTGTAAGTTGAAAATTTATTATTGCAAAATTCAAAATTATTAACCAATGTCATCAATTTCAAAACAGTTTGGTAGGCTCGAAGAAAGATTTAAAATGACTTAATATTTTGGTTAAAATTTGATAAACGAAGTCATATCCAGTATTTATATCTTCAGTTGGAAAGATATCATAGGAACCTTTAGTTTGTATTATATACGGTTTAAAAGTACACTAATATGCTAAAGATCACCATTTAGAAAAATCGCAATGAAATTCATATGAAACAGTGCAACCGAGGTCATATTAGAATTCTGAATAAAACATAAACGCATATTTTAATCCCATTCAGAATCTTTTGAGAACGATTTAGTTTTCCGTTTTTGTCATCAGAAAAAACTTTCTTTGAAAGTAAAAACCATTTTTTTTTCTGAAATATTGGTTTTATTTTATGCAAGAAGAATCATCTTACCAAATAAAAAAAAATAAATTCAAATATTCGACAAACTAATTGTTCTTGTTTACATCGCCCAAGTTAGGATTCATAAATTCTTTTTCAGAAAAATATAAAGTCATCCTTAAGAATCTTTGTCCTACTTGAATCTTTGGTTTATTCCACAAGGTAGGAAACTCTTTAAAAAAGTTCACCGACGTATCTTGTTAAAAATTTAAAAGCCTCCTTACTCGAGGAGATTTGTTTTAAAATTTAAAAGCGATCTTCGACTGAGTTACAGCCGTTTCTTGATTTGATTTGCTTCGTTACTTACAGTGCATCGTAGAAGATTTATGCTGTTATCTATTTTCAGTACAACGCAGAAAATAAAAATTCAGAGTCCTCTTTATATTATATTATCCTTTAAATTCGAATCTTTGACTTAAAGATTCGAATTTAAAGGAAACTATAGAGAGGACTCTGAAATATATTCAAGTGTAGTTGTTGTATAGGAATAAAACGTCTTGAATGTTGTTTTATGTATGCAAATGATCAGCATTTTAATTTAAGTATTGATATATTTTTCTTCATGATACTAATAAATGAGAAGGCTTTTAGCAGATATTGAGTTGGTGTCGTTGAACTTTCGATATTTTGTTTAGTTACAGGCAAATAATACAATGCTAAACAAGCAAATAATATAAAACAAATGAAGCAAGTAATAATAATTTGCTATATATTGCGAGAGTTTATAATATATTTTTTATTGCATTTATGCATTGGTAAGATAGAATCATTTTTATAAGTAAAATTAAAATTGTAATAACCATCTATATTAAAATTATTTATCTTCTACAAATTCTCTAATACTTAATATTAGCTTGACATTTTATGAGATGAATTTTGAAATGAAGAAATAAATCGTTTGGTTTCTGCTTGATTATTTGCTCCATTTTAAATTGGCAGCATGAAAAATTTATATATAAACTATACAAAAAATAAAACAAATGACCATTAGACCACCACGCATTTCCACAAAAAGCTGTAACCTTGAACTCAAAATTAACCCTTCTTTGAAAGAAAGATCTATTGACTCTACGTTACACTTTGGAACAGATAATGGTAGAGGGAGAAAGAGAAAAGAGAGTGTGGGAAGTTGAGTGAAGATTTCCAGACAGTACGTAGGGTACAAGAGTCTAGCGAAAATTTCAGCCAGTACTGAGGGTACAAAGACCCTCAACGAATATGTTTTTAAGATGATTTTGTAAATATTAATCATATAATTTTGTTATGTGTTGTAGTTGGACACTACTGTTTTAGCAAGTTTTAATAAATATGACAGCCAAATGTTTCGTTATTATTTGAAGAAATAATTCATTTTCAACCTGATTTTTTATAGTTTCATCTTTCAATCTCGTCCGGCTAAATAAAACTTTTTTTTTTTTTCTTGTGTTTTAAGAAGACTAAAAGAAAAAAATTAATGATTGAAATTGTGGGTAGTTAAGTAATAGAATTGATTTATCGCAAATGCAATTTGGTGAGGTTTAATGTCTATATAGTAAGACTTTGATCTCGAATTAATTTAAAGATATTCTATTTTTTAAATTTAGACATTATTATTCTGAATTATTTTATAATTAGACATTATTATTCGAAATTTTATAATTAGACATTATTATTTTGATATTTTATGCTATATAATCATCGGTGTTTTAAATTTCAAGTAACAATTTGTAAATGGGGATATAAAACTTAACCAAACTTACAATATAATTCTTACAATACAGTTTTCAACTGTTATAAGTTAAAAAGTGTATTATTTTATACATTTATTTGTAATATTTTTTATTAAGTAAACAAACATTTTCTATTAAATGTTTGCAGCAACTGCAATAGAAAATATTTCTGAAAATTTTGTGACTTAGATAACTTCTTCCAATGAAATTGATGATCCGAGACTTTTTTTCCGGACACTCTATCTGATAATTTACGTGACGGCAACTCATCTAAAATCTGGTTTAACTTTATTCTAAACATCCCTAATCCGCACAGGTTTAAAGCAGTTGCTGTTTTTAGACTCCTGGTCGTTTGGCCGATCATCTTTTCGGAATGATAACATTTGAAAGCCCAAAATGCATGTTCTGCAGTCTTAGAGAAGACATGGATTCATCCCACCTTCCTGCCTGCATAGCACTTGTTTCTTCTACTCTGTATGGTCGTTACTGGGAGGCTAGGGCCCTTCTGGGTTAAACATGTCACCATGCGATTTCCTTCAACTCTCGTTGTTGTTGTCATGTCCTCGTGTTCTTTTTATTTTATTGCTTATTGTAGCCTGCCATTGGAAATAAAAAAAATCTTCTTAATTTTACAATAAGCAGACAGCTTTGGCCCGCTATAAAATTTTTGTTCCCATGAAAAAAACATTTTTGCATAAATTTATTTATATATATATATATTCTCGTTTTGCATAAGATTTCATAATCTTTTATTAATTTAAATTTAATATGACGAATAAATATTCAGCTTACTAGATATAATATTCTCAAAACAAATTAAATTAAAGGTTTCTGGGAGATTTGTCTTACTAAGAATCGATATCTTAACATTAATTAACATCAATGTATATGCTGGAATGACATAACTATTTGAATTCTCCCTTGACAGTTATGGTTTTCAAATGAAAATTTATATATTTTGTATTATTATATTTTAATCTTTACGGTTATCAATTGAGGGATAAAAGAATTCAGAAATTCAATTTAAAATAATGAAATCATTTACTACAGGGGGATGGGGAAAGTGTGCCTCTTTCAACTTTTTAATCAAAATACTTTTGTTCTTTTATTGATCAGCAGAAAAGAAGATTTAATTCTGTCTTCCTATTTACTTAGTTTTCTTTAGAAATCTTCTATGTGTGAACGCAATCATTTACCACTAGGATGGTATATATCTCCAGCCTTCTTTGTAATTCCTCTTTTACACCAACTTATTCTTCGTAATAAATAGATTCCCTTCCCAGATCACTGAACCATTTGAAAGATTCAGATATTCACTCTTAAACATTCTTTGTGACCGGGGAAGTAAACAAAATCTAATGAACAGCGACGAGGCAACGGGAATTTTAAAAGAGTTTTCGTTCTCGAATTCAAAGGGGGAAGAACACATTCTTTATGCTACTATCGCCTCGCTCCGTTTGAGTGGAGTAGCGTGCATGAATAAATTACTCCATTGGAAAAAAAGAGAGAAAAAAATTATGGTCTGTTCTCCTTTTCAAGTGATAACTTTTACGCTGTTCTCGTAGGCTTAAAATGCTTCAAGAAATGCAAGTTCCACAAAGAACGCACCAGCCTGGCTTCTATGCGGGCAATTTATATGATAAACGTTTAATTGAGAAGATAAGATGTGAAATGTTTTATGTAGTTGGAAAAGTTTCATGTATGGTAGGGCCTGGTATTCAATTTGGTCTTGGTTACTTTTCTATTGATTTTTCTGAAACAATTTGGAATTCAGTTCGAGTTTAGGCGACGACTCATCAAAAATAATAATTAATATTATTTATCAAAATTTAGACTATTTAATCAGTATAATAGTTTTAATAAATATGAGTTTCGTTGAATTAATAATGAATAAAATACTCCATTGAAACAGAAAAAAAATTGTATATGATAGGTGTCAAGTGATAGATTTATGCTGTTCCCATTGGCTTAAAATGCTCCAAGTAATGTTGAGTATGCACCAGTCTTTCTTATAAAATTTGGGCAATTTATATGATAAACGTTTAATTCGAAGATGAAATGTGAAATATTTTATGTAGTTGAGAAAGTTTCACATATATGTTAGGGGCATGATATACAATTTGGTCTTGGTAACTTTTCTATTGATTTTCTGAGAACTGTGGAATTAAATCAGTTTAGGCGAAGACTCATCAAAAATAATTATTATTAATATAAATTAAAATTTAATATTTAATCAATATAAAATATTTTAGTAAATATGGATTTCTTAAATTATAAATGTATAAATTACTCTATTGATAAAAGAAAAAAAAAATGTTCCATTCTTCCTTTCAAGTTATGAATTTTATGCTGTTCTCATTGGTTTAAAATGCTTCAAGAAATGCAAGTTCTTCAAAGAACGCACCAGCCTGGCTTCTATGCGGGCAATTTATATGATAAACGTTGAATTGAGAAGATAAGATGTGAAATGTTTTATGTAGTTGAAAAGTTTCGCAGGCATGGCAGGGCATGTTATTCAATTTGGTCTTGGTTACATTTCTACTGATTTTCTGAAAGAATTTGGAATTAAATCGAGTTTAGGTAAGACTCATCAAAAATAATATTATTAATATAATTCAAAATTGAGATATATTTTATAGGTATTAATTATTTTAATAGAAAATAGATTTTGTGAAATTATAAATAAATTAATTACTCTATTGAAGAAAAACGGTCTGTTCTTCTTTTCAAGTGATAAAATTGATACTATTCTCTTAGGCTTAAAATGCTTCAAGAAATTCAAATTCTCCAAAAAAACGCACCTGCATGTCTTCTATGCGTGCAATTTACATGATAAACGTTTTATTGAGAATATAAGATGTATGTAATTAAGTAGTTAAAATGGATTTAAGTAGTTGAGAAAGTTTAACATGCATGGCAGGGCCTTACAAAACCTTTAATTTTCGTAATTCCATGCTAAAAATTGGCGTGGAAAAAAATTCAAACAATGAATGCCTTTAAAATCTTTATTGCATATATTCATAATTAAATTATTATAAGAGTTTAAAGGAAATGCTATATGGACTGAATTTTAATGTAACATGATAAATAAAACATATTTGGAATAAATGGATTCAGTCTTTTACTAAAATATTATGCTATAATAATAAATTATATAGCTAATATAAAAGCAGATAGTAGCCAAGAGCATCTCTTCTTGATGGGTTTTTTAAATATATTTTAATTCAGTCAATTTCATGCACTTTATTTATCATTTTATTTTTAAATTTTAATTAAAGAAAATTTAAAGTTTTCACAAAAGTCAATTTTAAGCAGCGATATATTCATTCATATATATGTACGAGGTTAACTCTGAAATTTTTAAGACAGTGGCAGACGACAAACGCAGGAAACAAAATATTCGTTAAATTTGTAAATTTGAACTATTTTATGGCCGCAGATGATAATTTGTGACAATAATTGCAATTTAGCTGTCGTAGTATAGATTTTGGAAGAAAGGAAAATGGAATTGACGCCAGACCATTATCGCGCTATGATTAAAAATTTACGATTTTAAAGTAGGGTTAAATCAAGAAGAATATTTTCAAACGTCTACAACTAGCATATGGAGATGAAGCTCCATTTCGTGCTACTGTATTTAAATGGTTTACAGAATTTCGTAAAGGTCGAAGTTCTCTGCTGGATCAAGAACACAAGTTGGAGACCTTCATCAGCTGTATTTCCAGAAAATGTTCGTCCATACGAAAAAATGTTAGTCGATGATAATCATGCCTTACCAATTAATACAGAAGAAACTTAACATTGGATCAGCAGCTATAACTAGAATTATTCATGAAGAAATGCATATGAAAAAAATTAAATTGTCGTTTGGGTCCCCCCATAATTTAACAGAACACCCAAAAAAACAGCGTCTCAGAATCTGCAAAGAAACCATAAAAATACTTAACGATGTGGACACTACCTTATTTCTAAAATCATAACTGGTGGTGAAACTAGCATACCAGTTTTTGGCGTTCCAACACGACAAGAAAGTAAAGTATGGGTCTTTGAAGAATGCCCCCAAACCAACAATGGTGAAAAGAAAACGAGCAATGAAAAAAAAAATAATGTATGCTATTTTCTTCAGAAGTATGGATTGGTCAAAACCATCAAGCTGGAGGGGCAGAAGGCAGTCACAGCAAACTGGTACACCACTAAGTGTCTTCCAGAAATTCTTCAAGAAGTGAATGTAAGGGGACTCATGTTTCACCATGATAATGCATTTTCTCATGCGGCAAGATCGACAGTCGAATTTCTAAATGGCAAAACACATCAAAGTGATAGAACATCCACCCTTTCCCCTGATCTTAACATGTGACTTTTTGGCTTTTTTTTTAATCTCAAGAAAAATTTACCTGGTCGCCGTTTTCACTCCGAAGATGAGATTGATGAGGCAATAAAAGCATATTTTTTTCAATTCCAAGAAATGGATGGCGTGAAGCATTTAATCTTTGGAAAAATCGTCTGCAAAAGTGTGCAATTGATGTTGTCACTACTTTGAACACTCATAAAATTTGGTATTTAAACTTGTTTTTTTTAATTTATCTAAAAATTTCAGAGTGATCCTTTTTTAATATATATATATATATAGCAAATATTGTGCAAATTCTAATTCTTAGCATGGGATTGTTATAAAAAAAAATCTTAATGAAATTGAAAAGATATTAAAGAGATAAAAAAAGATTTTTTTTTATCTGTTTTGAAACCTTTTATTTTAAGAAAAATTAACAATAAATTTTGTAGACTTACATAACAAATTTTAACATATGTAGAAGAATTTCATTCTAAAATCAAATGCAAAACGAGTTTAAAGAAAGAATGGCATTAAAATAAGCTCTAAATAAAAAAATAAAATCCTCCCCCCCCCAAAAAAAAGGTCAAGCTGTAGATTTAATTTGAAACAAAGTCTCGAATTCTGTGCGCATTATATCACACCCACATCAAGCGAGAAAAAGACGGCAAAAAAATCTCCTGTTGATATATATATATTGAGAGACTTTGTTTGTTTTACGATTTATATGAAAACATTGTCATAAATATATTGTGGAATATTTCGCGGATGCGATATGTTATTGCATCTAACCAATTTAAATCCTGTAAAAAATTCATATCCCCGGCGTTATGTTGTTTTTGCCATCGACGTATCGGAATCGTTGGAAGAATTCAGATCCGAAGGTTGATTGTACTTTAAAAATTGAGATTTCTTCGGGACACAGACGTGAAGTATGGAAAAGGAACAGAGGTCCCTTGGGGTAAATACGAAAATATTGCAATTTTTAACCTATGTTATGCATTAGATTTGTTTTCGTTTCCTTTTTTTTTTTTTTTGGTTTTTTTGCTCCAGAAATAGTGTAGTACTGCAAAAAGTATATTTTGAGAGAAAAATATATTTATTCACATATGATATGAAAGAGTGATGCACAGAATTGTTTGCGTATTGAATATTTCTATTGAGTTGCTTGAATTATTTCTGTGCTCCATTCGCATTGTATTGAAACAATTCCATTTTGTATCTTACAATGCCACTGAAAAATGGCTCGTAATATTCTATAAATTGGTTTTAAATAATGTATTAAATCGCATGTAATATTTAACGAAATGTGTTTTCCTTTGGTGACTGACAATAAGTATAATAACGATCATTCTTTGAAAAATGTTTAGATGAAATATAAAACACAGTGAGAGTTGTTTGCTTTTTTTATTAAATCGGAAAACATAATAAATAAGAAAATTATTCTTAATAGACTTTTAGTGCATTGTTTTTTTAAATTTTGTATTTTCAAGTATAGTTGTATGGAAATTAACTTTATAACTTATGTCTGTGTATGCAGCATTTCTCTTTTTTCATTTGAGAAAAAATTAATTAATTTTTTTCTGTTATAATTTATTAAGTCTTAAAATATTTGATTTTTAATTTTTTTTAGAAATATTTATAAAAAAATGAATGAAAAGTTTATATACGGAAAATAGAAAAAAAGAAATAGACAAATTAGATTACATGGATAAATTAGACTATAATCATGTTGCCTGTAAGATTTTGTTTGTCTTTTGTCAATTTTTCAGAAATGTTTATACAAATGAATGAAAAGCCTATAATGCAGAAAATAGAAAAAAATCGGATTGCATTGATGAATTAGATTATAATTATGTTGATTGTAAGGAGAATAAGATAAAAACTCCCTCAGCCCAAAGAATGCTAAAGCATATTGGCAAAGTAAATATTAATTCGTTTCTTATCCCACTTAGACTGCTTAGACCTACCGAGATACATTATCAATGAAGCAATGCAATGAAGACACATTATCAAGGAAGCAATGCGTATGAGACATATTATCAAGGAAGCAATGCGGAACACATGGAAGCAATGCGAGACACATTATCAAGGAAGCAATGCGAGACACATTATCAAGGAAGCAATGCGAGACACATTATCAAGGAAGCAATGCGAGACACATTATCAAGGAAGCAATGCAGACACATTATCAAGGAAGCAATGCGAGTATACATTATCAATGAAGCAATGCGAGACATTATCAAGGAAGCAATGCTCTTTGACACATTATCAATGAAGCAATGCAAGGAAGCAATGTAGACATTATCAATGAAGCAATGCGAGACACATTATCAACAAGCAATGCAGTATACGTTATCAACGTAAGCAATGCAGTATACATCATCAATGAAGCAATGCAGTATACGTTATCAACGAAGCAATGCAGTATACATCTACATCAAATTTACTTGTTTTCAAAGCAGTGACTTGAACGAGAAGACTGGACATTTTGGAAGTGTTATATTTGAGTTAGAAAACTATAAAGATAACTTGATTTGCTATTTCTATAAAAAATATATGTGTGAAAATTGTTTTTCCACTTGATTTATTTTATTCACAATAAAAACTACGCTAGAACTTCGAACTTAAATAATACGTGGCAGTTTATCTGTGCTTAAAAAGAACTATAGGCTATTTTCGAAAGTTCCTCTGTTAATGGAAAATTTAATGCATACGAAAGTTTGGAGGAAACGGTTGTAACAAGTTTCTGCACGGGTATTTTCTGAAGATTGGAGAATAATTTGTTAGCTGAAAGTGATAAACTAAAGCCCATAGTATTGCATACACGGAAGAAGGATTGATTACATCAAGTGGCTACGAACTTGGTAGGTGGATGATTTATGTAGTGAGAATTTGAAATAGTTTCTTAACAGTTAAGTTAGTGAAACTGCTTGAAAAGGAATAGTCAGAATAATAAATAAATTTTGGAAAAGTAAACCAGCTGTACAATTTCATGAAAAATACTAGCAATGCTTTTAATTTACCAGAACACCTAGAAGAATATTCGTGGAAAGAAAATAGTCACTTATAATAAATGAATTAAAAAATTTTAGGAATATGCACTGCTGTTTAAATACTTCACAATAAGCACTTAATAAATCGCATACTGCCACAATAAATTTTTGTGCCCACAAAATAAATCTTTATAAATTGGTTTATTCAACTGATAATTAAATTTACTTCTTTGAGTAAACTTCTTGAGTGCATTTAATGAACATTTTTCATTGTATCATTATTTTGACTTAAAAACGAAAATATATGTTTATGATAAAAGGAAAAATTCATATTTAAATTTAAAAACGCAAAATTAATTTCGATTTTTAATTAGTAAAAAAAGTTCAATAATTTTAAATTAGGTGAATTATTTCACAAACTTATTTACTTACGATTTTTATATAACAATATAAAAATAATTTAAATAATAATAGAAATATTTTGCTACCATATTTTTAGAAAAAATGTGATAAAAGGAATTTTTATGATTAGAAAGAAAAAGGCAACTTACGAAATGTCCAAAAAATTACAGAATTTGTATTGGAGGAAATAAAATGAGTAACGATTACTAAAATAGTGAGATAAAAAATTCATGATAGTCTTTCAAATTTGATAGATCTCATGTTGAACTTTAGACATGACTTTGAATTAAATGAAATAATGTATGATATTTTTGGTAACAAAAGAATATAAAGAAGTGAGCAGAATAAAAATAAAAATGATATAGCTGAAGCTAAAAATAAACTAGTTTACTACAATATAAAGTTGAAAAGATGATTAGAAACTTTCACTGGATATTATTACAAACAAGAAACAATAAAAAAGAAATTACGGGACTTTTCCCAGAATATGAATTATTGTTATAGTCTTGTAACATGCATCCATTGTCATTTCGAATATCCATGAAAAAATAGAACCTTCGTAACTAAAAGCTTTTGTAGCATGTTTTTGATTCATCGTATTTTTACATTGAAACAAATTATGTTCTTCAATTTCAGGTCTTTTGCAAAAGAGCCATAAACTGTATATAATACAAACAAGAATTTTTATGATATTTTTCCAATTAAAGATATAAATAAAGATGATGGTGTAAGTTGAAAATTTATTATTGCAAAAATTCAAAATTATTAACCAATGTCATCAATTTCAAAACAGTTTGGTAGGCGCGAAGAAAGATTTAAAAATGACTTAATATTTTGGTTAAAATTTGAAAAACGAAGTCATATCCAGTATTTATATCTTCAGTTGGAAAGATATCATAGGAACCTTTAGTTTGTATTATATAAGGTTTAAAAGTACACTAATATGCTAAAGATCACCATTTAGAAAAATCGCAATGAAATTCATATGAAACAGTGCAACCGAGATCATATTAGAATCTGAATAAAACATAAAAGCAGAGTTTACATCCCCTTCAAAATCTTTTGAGAACGATTTAGTTTTTTTTTTGTCATCAGAAAAGCTTTCCTTGAAAGTAAAAACCATTTTTCTTTCTGAAATATTGGCTTTATTTTATGCAAGTAATATCAATCTTACCAAATAAAAAAAAAATTCAAACATTCGACAAACTAATTGTTCTTGTTTACATTGCCCAAGTTAGATTCATAAATTCTTTTTCAGAGAAATATAAAGTCATCCTTAAGAATCATTGTCCTACTTGAATCTTTGGTTTATTCCACAAGGTAGGAAACTCTTTAAAAAAAAGTTCACCGACGTATCTTGTTAAAAATTTAAAAGCATCCTTACTCGAGGAGATTTGTTTTAAAATTTAAAAGCGATCTTCGACTGAGTTACAGCCGTTTCTTGATTTGATTTGCTTCGTTACTTACAGTGCATCGTAGAAGATTTATGCTGTTATCTATTTTCAGTACAACGGAGAAAATAAAAATTCTGAGTCAGTGAATGATCATTTTAAATTCGAATCTTTGACTTAAAGATTCGAATTTAAAGGAAACTATAAAGACGACTCTGAAATATATTCAAGTGTAGTCTTTGTACAGGATAAAAGTTTTTGAATTTTGTTTATATGTATGCAAATGATAAGCGTTTTATTTGAGTATTGATATATTTTCTTCTTGATTCTAATGAAGGGAGGCTTTTAGCAGATATTGAGTTGGTGTCGTTAAACATTCGATATTTTGTTTAGTTACAGACGTATAATAAAAAATAATACGTAAGCAAATAATATAAGACAAAAAAATCAAGTATAATTTATTATATAGTGAGAGATTTTCTAAATATGCGTTAGTAAGCAGGTTATTTATTTTGGTTTAAAATCTGGAAAGGAAGTCATATCCATTATTTATTTCTTCTATTGGAAAATATCATAGGAATATTCTGTTTGTTTTATATACAGTTTGAAATTATACTGATATGCTAAAGATCATTATTTCGAAAAATCACAAGGAAATTCATATTAAACAGGGCAACTGAGGTCATATTAGAGTCTGAATAAAACATAAACGCATATTCTACATCCTATTCAGAGTTGTTTGAGAACGATTTACTGTTCAATATTTTTTTTGTCATCAGAAAATCTTTCTTTTGAAAGTAAAAACCATATTTTCTTTCGAAATATTGGTTTTATTTTATGTATGTAGAGCCATCTTACCAAATAAAAAAAAATTTAAAAGCAAAGAGCAGTATTCCACAAACTAATTGTTCTTGTTTACATCGCCCAAGTTAGGATTCATAAATTCTTTTTCAGAGAAATATAAAGTCATCCTTAAGAATCTTTGTCCTACTTGAATCTTCAGTTTATTCCACAATGTAGGAAACTCTTTAAAAAAGTTCACCGACGTATCTTGTTAAAAATTTAAAAGCATCCTTACTCGAGGAGATTTGTTTTAAAATTTAAAAGCGATCTTCGACTGAGTTACAGCCGTTTCTTGATTTGATTTGCTTCGTTACGTACTACAGTGCATCGTAGAAGATTTATGCTGTTATCTATTTTCAGTATTACGGAGACTTCAACTTAAAGATTCAAATTTAATGGAAACTATAAAGAGGACTCTGGAATATAGTAAAGTATAATCGCTGTATTGGGATAAAAACGTCTTGAATGTTGTTTTATGTATGCATTTTAATTTAAGTATTGATATAATTTTTGTACTTGAAACTAATAAAGGGGAAGGCTTTTATCAGACATTGAGTTAGGGTTGTTAAACTTTCGATGTTTTTGTCTAGTTACTGACAATATTATGTAAGCAAATAATATAAAACAAAGGAAACAAGTAACAATCAGTTGTTATATATTGCAAGAGTTTCGATATATGCATTGATAAGGTTCAAGTATTTTTATAAAAGTAAAATTAAACTTGTAATAATCATCTATTTTAAAATGAATTATCTTCTACAAATTCTCTTCTACTTAATATTGGCTTGATGTTTTAAAAGGTGAATTTTGATGAGAAGAAATAAATCGTTTTGTTTTCTGCTTGATTATTTCCATCATTTTAAATAAATCAGTGAATCATTAAAAAATTAATATATAAAATATACAAACAATTAATTATATTTGAAGTGAATATAGTGAAGATTTCCACTCAGTGCGGAGGGTACGAAGACCCTTAACGAATATGTTTTTCAGATGATTTTGTAAATATTCGTTATATAGTTTTGTTTTGTGTGTTATGCATTGTGGTTGTGCTTTGCTGTATTACCAAATTTCAATAAATAAGACAACCAAAAGTTTCGCTATTATTTGAAGGACCAACCCAGTTTCAACCATGAAACAGCACTGAATCAGGACTACAAGCACATCTGGCCTTAATTTTTACTTTAATGTCTTTACATTTTACACTAATGTAACGAGTTGTTTTTAAGAAATCTTTATTCAATTCCTTCTATTAGCTCACACTCTCCTATATATATATATCTTGTTCAAATTTTCAATTGTAAATAAAATACTTTTTATTCATCCACTCAAGTTCAAATACATTTTTTTTGAACTTGTAGTGGATGACACTTGATGTTAATACAGTTTTTCAAATATTAATTAAGTAATTCAATTCAATTAATTAATTTTAGGTTTTTTTAGATTCATCTAACAATAGATGGCGCCAGATAAACTTACAAAAATGAATGCAAATTATTTATAAAGGACTTTCTGCAATAGAGTGAAAAAAAAAGCAGGAATTGACTTTTAAATTTTTTTTTTTATATTACTTGTTTTGGAGAACTTTTGAGTACCACTTTTTTTAGGATAGACAGCTCTACAGTTCATTGTTACTATATTTGCAAAGCAATTTTTGTACATAGAATAAAACATATATATATATATATATATACGTTTTTAATTATTGATGTAATAATAATAATTATTTATTAATAATTAAAATATCAAAAATTATTATTATTTAATAATAAACCTAATAAAAGATATATACTAAATTAATGTGAAGTTAATAAATTAAATTTCATTATTTCAAATTTATTATTATTTTGTATTTCATTCAATTTAAAATAAAATTTTAAGTTTTTTTTTTTTCTGAATGGAAATCAGAAATATTTCAATATAAAGTAGAAATATCTAAAGCATTAATTATTTAAAATACATAAATAATCCCAAGTCAAACGAAAAATCTTTTATGCGAGTTTTGCCAAAATAATAATTTTTGAAACTTAAATAATCAGGTTTGGAAAAATATAAAGTGCTAATTATACTTTTTGTAGTTGATAATTATCTACAGTAACCGAGGGAAACAAAGTTTATCTTGTTGGAAAATGTTATTTAATAAATATAATAAAGTTCTGAAATGTGTAGGTTTTGCACAAACTGCTAATCAGTGTTGGTAATAACTAGCCATTTTCTTTGATTATTTAAACTTAACTTCTTCCTTCCGTAAATTATAGTCTCAGGCTGGGAGAACATTTGATCCAGGTGTGCATTCTCATGGGTAAGTTTACACAAATGTAAATTAAAGAACTTTTTTTTTTTACAGAATAACGATTAAATATAACTCGCGTTATGTTATTATATTTTTTCATTTAGATCGACAAATTAATGAAATAAGTGTTGTTTAATCAATTAATTTTTTTTTCTTCAAAAATTTAACTACATTGTTTATTTTATGTACTCGAAAAGGAATTGTAAAATAGGGCATATAATGTATGAAGCTAATGACCATGTATATTGGAAGGCATGCTATGAAATCCCGGTTAACTAAATTTAATGTATTATTTTTAATTATCACTGTATTTTTGGGATAAAATTTGTGTTAAATTTATGGGTTTTGGGTTAAATTATTTTGTATTTTTGGATTAAAATTATTTTGATCAATTATTGTTTTAATAAACACATTTTATTTAATTGAAAATTTTTTTTTTTTATAATTTTAAGATGGAGAGCTACATATTTTTGTATTATTTCATTATTTCGTACTACACGAATTCATATAACAAAGCATTTTTGAGGAATTGAAAATGTTTTGGAAGAGCAGAAGATCATATTATGGAGGGTCTGTTACTTAAATTTAATGTATTATTTCTAACTGTCGCTTCGTATTTGGGATCTACCTAAAAATATAATAATTTTGATCAATTGTTGTTTTAATAAACACATTTTACTTAATTGAAATTTTTTTTTTTTTATTTATAATTTTAGGATAGAGACCTACATAATTTTGTATTAATTCATTATTTCATACTACAGAAATTCATAAAACAAAATATTTTTGAGTTTAAAATATTTATTGGAAGAGTGGAAGGACATATTATGGAGGCTTTGTTACCAAAATTTAATGTATTATTTTTAATTGTCGCTTCGTATTTGGGATCTACATAAAAATATAAAGTAAGCAATAATTTTGATCACTTATAAATACATCTTATTTATTTGAAATATTTTTAATTTTTATTTGTAATTTTTAGAATAGAGATCTGCATATTTTTGTAACATTTTTTTTATTTCGTACTACACGAATTAATATACAAAACATTTTTGAAAAGTTTAAAATGTTTGTGAAGAGAGGAAATTCGTATTATGGAATTCATGTTACTGAATTTAATGAATAATTTAAATTGATCAATATAAAAAATAATTATTATTACTTTGGAAAATACATTTTGAATTATAATTCATTTAATTGAAAACATGTTTTCATTGATAATTTTTGGAATAGAAATTAATATATTTTTGTAATAATTTTCTACTACATGAATTTATATAACAAAACATTTTTGATGAACTTCAAATGTTTATTGGAAGAGGTTTAGATCATATTATAGAGATCCTATTACCTGAATTTAATGAATAATTTAAACTGTGCAAATATACAAAATAATAATTACTTCGTAAAAGTAAATTTTGAATTATATTTTACTTAACTGAAAACATATTTTCATTGATAATTTTCGGAATAGAAATCAATCTATAGTTTCGTACTACATGAATTTATTTATATAACACGACATTTGTGATTAACCTGTTACCTGAAATAATTAAATAATTTTAATTGTTTAATATAAAAAATAATAACTGTATAAAGCATTTCGTATTAAAAGCAACTTAACGTTAAATTATATTTAAAATGGCTTATTGAATACTTTTAGTTTAAAGGAACCTTTATTGTTACAAACCCCTTGATAACCTTCCATAAATGTATTACATTTTAAACATTAACTTAGAATTCGATAAAGTATTATGACAGCTAACCAAAATATGAATTAAGATACAATGTTCGCCACATGTTTCATTTTCATTAGCAATATCTTGCTAGCATTAATTAATAATAATTAAACGTTTAATTAATGAGAATCGTTATGACATTCAACTAAAGATGTTGTTCAAATTGTTTACGAGGTCGTAATTTTAGTAGTTTGAAGTTAATTGGGAGTAGCATATGGGCAATGATTTTGTTTTATCATTCGGTATTATGCATTTTGTTTCAATTATTCGCTGTTCAGTATTTTGACTCAATCATTCGCTATTCAATATTTTGATTGATTCATTCATTATTTCAAGTGATTCATTGTATTGACTAGAAAAAAAATGTACATTTCTGAAGGGGTTTAGTAAAATAATTACAAGAAAAAAAATTAAATGATATTAAATTACTGCCGATATAATACAGGGTGATTGTAATTGAAGTCCCACTTTCAAATGCTGTAAAAAAAAAAAAAAGAACCACTAGTCACAGTGAGTTCAAATTTGAACTGAAGATATTTAAGAAGGGGGAAACGGTATGGCATCAAAAGAATTCTAAAAAGTTCCACCGATTTTTCCCATCCAATTTGTTGTGACCATGCCGCGGTGAATGGGCTTTCCACTACCAGTCTCACAACTGTTGAATGCCTTGGAAGTAATTTTTTCCATCAAAAAATTGAAACAATCGAGCAAATTGAACATTACAGTTGATTTAATGTGCAAATTATGCCAAATACGTTGTAATTTCGATTCAAACCCACTGGCAGCCGAATTCCCTTTCTTTATGCCGCTTATAGCGCCATCTATTATTACACTTTGGTACTTTTTGATGCTGTACCGTTTCCCCCTTCAAGTATCTTCAGTTCATATTTGAAATTGTGATGAGTGTTTCTTTTTTTTTTTTTTTTACAACATTTTGAAAGTGGAATTTTAATTATAATCACCTGTATTTCAATCCGTACGTATATCAACGTAACATAAAATACAATTAAAGCTACATTAAAAGGTAAAACGTACTGGGTTAATAACATATTTGATTTTTTTTTCAATAAAATAAAAGTTTTAGACTGTGATAACATTCATTTAATTCTTAAAGAAAATAGAATAAGATCTCATAAAGGATTCCCTGAAGTTATAACTCCACGACAAAGAATTATATTAAAATAACGACAAAGGGAATATAATTTATTAATTGCATTAAGAACAGTAAAAAATGTTGCTCAAAAAGTATTAAAAAAACGAAAGAAAGATTTTGAAGGTAAAAAAGTTCTTAAATGACTTTGTGAAAAAAGAAAAGAATGTACTATACCCTTTTAAAATGTCTTATTTCTACAATTTACTGCTGTCCTTGCTTTTCAGCGTAGCACCCTAAGAACAAAAACAAAGCTCTTTAAAGCGTTGAAGAAGTGAAAGAACAAACCCCGTTGAAAAAAAAAGAGTTCTACTATTTACTTTAGTTTTTTCATAGCAATTATGGTTAACTACTCATTATTATGATAATTAATAGCATTTTGTTGGAAACTCGTAGATGAAGTTATTATTCTGCCCTTTTTTGGTCTTATTTTTCTTGAACTAAACGCTTTTTACGTGTCCATTTTCTTTTTCTTTTTTTTTTTTTTTTCAGTTTCGGGGCTTTCTTCTATTTTCTTCTTAAATTAGGATGACTTTTTCACGTATTAATATTCTTTGCTGTGCCTAACTGTAATCATAAATTTTTCTTAAAGAGTTGGATAATAAATTGTCATTTAATGAGGTAATATGGAACATTTTTTTAGCATTTTCCAAAAGATAACAAACTTTTATAACAGAGGACATGAGACATGTTTCTTAAATGTAGGACACTCTGTTTCAAAATTTCGCTTCAATCAACTTCTAAATGCTTAAAATTCATTATTTCATTGAAATAATGAATTCATAATGAGAAAATGAATAATATTTCATTAAAAAAACTGTTTTAATGCATTAAAATTGCTTAAATACATAAAGTTTTTATTAAAAATGTATCTTATAATTTTACAAACTAATTATTCAATTCCTTCTATTAGCTCACACTCTCCCTAAATATATCTTGTTCAAAATTTCAATCGTTATTAAAATATTTTTTATTCATTCACTCAAGTTCAAATACCTTTTTTTTTTTAACTTGTAGTGGATGACACTGGATGCTAATACATTTTTTTTCAAATATTAATTCATTAATTCCATTTAATTAATTAATTTTAGTTTTTTTAGATTTAAGTTGTATGCATTTACTAATATATGGGGCCAGATAAGATAAGGTTTTTTATTTATAAAGGACTTGAATTATAGTGCAAAAAAAAGTAGAAATTGACTTTAATTTTTTTTTTTATTACTTGTTACTTTTTAAATTCAATAATTACATATTGAAGTTTATAATAACAAAAGTATAAATTCCATTTATATCAACTTAGGTGTTTAAATGTATTGTCTTTTAAAGAGCTTGATAATAAATTGTCATGCAATGAGTTAAAATGGGACATCTTTTTAGCAAAAATTTCATTTTCCCAAATAGTTGATAACAAACTTTTATAACAGAGAATATGAGACTTAAATGTAGCGAAAAATGTTGTTAAATGTAGTTTCTTAAATGTAGGGAACTCTGATTAAAAATTTATCTTCAAACGACTTAAAAATGTTTAAAAGTTCATTGTCTCATTGAATTTAAATTCAATTGATATATTTTATCAACAAATACAACAACAGTTTTAATGCATTCATTAATTAAAAATTACTTTAATGCATAAAGTCTTTTTTAAAAATGTATCTTAAAATTTTACAATTAATTAACATTTTTAAATTCAATAACTACATAATGAAATTTATAATAACGAAAGTATGAATTCAATAATTTTATGTAAAGTACTGGAATGTATTTTTTTTAACATTTAGAAAACTGAACAATGAGTATAAATTCTTTATTCATTTTTGAAGATGTCAATAATGTCCTATTATATCAAATAAACTATTTTTTACAGCAATTTAAAATTTCTTTAAAGTAATTTTATTCTATTAACTATTAATAGCATTGATGAAGCAATATATTAAAGTGCTAAAGGATGCCTGTTATTTTAAAATGATTATGTACGTTTTTACTATCTGTTCAAATAAAATATTAATTAATATTTTTGACAGAACTATAACTATTACAGTTATAATATTAATATTTAATTCCAATTTAATATTGAATTCACAGTGTTTTATTTAATAAAATTTTAATTATCTATAGCGCTAGTTATAGTATATAAATCAATGATATCCTATACCAAACTAATAAAATATGCGTTAATCTTGAAGTATATTGAAATTTTAAAAATTAATCCACTATTTATCATGTAAATTAATTTGATTCTAACTATCTACTTGAAGACACTGATTTTAAATAGTAGATGCAACCTTGACACAGCATAAAAGGGACACAATCTATCTTGTGGAAGTTACAATGTTTTGTTCCTCTTATAATATGTTGTTGTTTTTTATCCCATTTGGTATACATTAACATGTAGACCAAGAACACATGCGGGCTCATGGAAGGAGAAAGGAGGGCAGCTTCTGTTGTGATGGAGCACCAGCAAGCAGAAGTCTGACTTGGTTCCGTGACTCTAACTTTTACAGGATAAGGCTGCCAGCCATACGTCCAACGCTATACAGTCATATTAGATCGGGATTTAATGATTAAAGTTTTACTATATGAAATATACTATTTTTGCAGCTATAGATTCCGAACCACTACATGCACCCCTGGGACTTTTGGTGAAACTCGTGGCACTGAGCTCCAGAGCTCTAGTCACTCTGCCATCCTCCTCCTCCCCCCTCTTTTTTGTGATATACAAATGCAGATCACTGCCTCTATAGAAAATATTATTCCATATACTAGTCTCATATACATGGTATATTAAGGGAACATAAGAACCTTGATAAAGAAAAATAGATTTAATTTCATTAATTTGCCAGTTTTTCAATCAATTTTATCTATTCTATTATTTGGTAAATATATGAATACAAATTCTTTTTATAATATTGCATTGCATAGAATTTGGATCAGAATTTGGTTATTATTTTGTTTTTCTTTGTGACTACAACAACCAAATTTTCCTGTTTTAATTATAAAAGTATGAATCCTTTCTCGCTTTAAAAATTCTATAGGAAAGATAACAGGCCACTTCAGCCACCAGCCACCCATTGATATGTTTTCCTCCAAGAATATTCTGGACATTATCCTTCCGGTAACACTCCAACAAGGAGGATTCTGGAAATATATCTTCCTTGTTCTTGAAGAAGAAGGTTGATGGTCCGAAGCCATCGATCTCTTATAATTGTATATGAGAGCGACTTTTCCCATGAGATGTTGTTGTCCGAGCAATTACCCGGGCTCTAGTGTTTGAATTAGGATTCGCTATCAGTTTACGCCGAATCAATAAAATGTTAGCTTAGTCTACGGAAACATTCGCATCAAGTGTTTGCGCAAACTTTGCAGAGTCTTCATTTCCTGATGGGAATCCAAGTGGCTGGATACAGAACTCTTTCTTCCTTGGGGAACTTTCAAAGGAAGTGGGAAGGGTGGGCAGTAGTTATAAGAAAGAAGGAGTGATATTGCTACGTGTATTGGCTCCTGAAAGAAAGGTTAATTAGTTTCTTTCGGTGCCGCTTCAATATATCATAATTTATTATAGCTGTGGAATTTTTTTATGTTGCTCAAAACTGCCAAGTTTTATATGGTATAAAATATGAAATGTACATAAATTTCTTTTTATCAAGATCCTTGCTGTTTGAACTTCAAAACAGAAAAAGTTAAGTTTGAATTTAGATAAGCATCATTTAAATTCTCAGGTTTTGGTTGTACTGGCTTGGTATATAACAAATTGATTGTATTAGTTAGTTACATTTATTAAATCATGTGCAGAGTAAACTAGACATATATAGGCATGTACTGCATGCATCTTCCATCCTGCATACATCTCTAGGAAATTCAAAGTCTTTTCTGTAAGGTTTGAATTGATGCTAAAAGATGAAAACATTCGAAATGGCATTGCGTTAGTTGTTGGTTTCAAATTTTTATGATGCCAGATAATAAAGACTCTTCTGTTATAAAATTAGTAATCAACAATAGTAATAACATTGGTTCGATAGTAATTAAATAAAGTGGGTACATGGATAAAAGCGTTAATTTGTGAATCCATTCTATTAAAATATTATTAACTATGCAACTCCAACAAAATTTAATCAACTCTACGTGTTCATATAGTATAATCAGCTCCTCAAACTTTGCAGAGTCTTCATTTCCTGATGGGGATCCAAGTGGCTGGATACAGAGTCTCTTTCTTCCTTGGGGAACTTTCAAAGGAAGTGGGAAGGGTGGGAAGTTGTTATAAGAAAGAAGGAGTGATATCGCTATAGATGTATTGGGTCTTGAAATAAAGGTTAATTTTTCTTTGGGTACCGCTACAATAAATCATAATTTATTATAGCACTGGATTCTTAATGTTGTGAAAAACTGCAATGTTTTGCGAAATTTTATATGGTATACAATATGAAATGTTCATAAATTACTTTTTATCAAAATCCTCTATGGTTGATTTTCCAAGGTTTGTATTAAATAAGCACCATTGAAATTCCCAGGTTTTGTTTATAGGTTGTGGTGGTTTGGTATACAACAAATTGATTGTATTGCTTAGACCTGTTGTTTAAGTAATTTTAAATCGTGTGCTGAGTAAAATAGACATATATAGGCATATTCTGCATGCATCTGTAGGAAACTTAAAATCTTTCTGTAAGGTTTGAATTGGTGGTAAAAGATGTAAATATTCCAAATGGCATTGCAATAGTTGTTCGTTTAAAATTTTGATGACAACAGGCAATAATGGCACGTCCATTATATAATTACTAATTAAACAATGTTAATAACATTGATTCGATAGTAATTCAATAAAGTGTGTTCATGGATAAAAGCATTAATTAGTGAATTAATTTTATTAACATGTAAATAAAATATAAACTAACCAAGTCCACTTGTTCATCTGCAAATACAAATTATCAATTCCATAATCTCAGTTCTTCTTATCAATCAAACTTTGATTCCTGCTACTTCTTGATTTGCTATCTTTGCTTTGTAAAACCGTAGATACGATGTAATTTGTGATAGAAAGTCTAAAAGGTATGTTAATGAAATGGATTCACATAAGAATTCTCTCGGATATATAAACTCCATTTTTTAAAAAATAATGACACCCGGAATAGTGATGTTTCTAAGAAATAATGTGTTTCTAAGAAAAGTTTTAATATGTTGATAGATTTAATGGATTTGGTCGCGAAAACAAATTCCTCCAAATTTTAAAAAGAAAACGCAACGAATCAAAATAATAATAAATAAAATATTTTATAATTTGACAATTTAAAAGTTTATATTATTTATTTATTTATTTATTATAATGTATTCTGATTAAAAAAATTAAGTCCTACATTTATCTTAAATAAGTAGTGACAAAATGTGATAAATCAATATATTTAAAAATTCCGTTTTATTGCATTTTTGAATAAACTGTATCTGGCCTTTTTGGTCTTTATCCAATTATTTCCCCTCCATTTATTTTTATACCAAGTAAACGTATTATTTGCAAACTTTTAAGTCTTTACCTTATGAATAAATAAATTATATATTCATGTGTTTTATATATACTAAATAAACACATGAAATTTTTAAAAATATATATGTAAAAAGAAATATGAACGAAAGTATTATTCACCGATCTATATCAATTACCGTTATGAACCCTATTAGTTTATACATCATCTAAATAAAATATAATGATATTTGTAATACCAATTGACAAATACTATTAACAGAAGTAAATCCAAATGAGTAAACAACACACTTAGATTGCAGATTCAAAAATTGATAAATAAACAAAAATAAACATTCATGCATTTCTATGGCGAATTATCTCTATCCCATTCTTGTACATCTACTGAAACAACACATAAAACACATTAGAATCATAAGATATACTAATAAAACCGGTATGTACACACATTAATATAGATTTCCCCTTTAAAATAAGCAAAAATAAATTATGTTTCCCTATGCATTTCTAAGTATTTCTAATATGTTCTTGTACATATCGTATATATACTGTACCAACACATAAAATACATGACAACATGCATATTAATAAAGTTTACATATACGTAAATTAATATTGATTTTCACAACTCAAAGGAGGATAGGCAGCAAATATGCTCAGGAATTCAACCTTCTCATAGACTTCCTCCTAATTATCGAAGAGAAGACATTCTTCTATCCAGGTTTCGCACAAAGACATATCGTAAATCTAAACTCCATAGATTTGGCCCGACTTCATATCCATTATGCCCTATCTGCAAAAACTCCGGAAACAGTTCAATGCATGTTGTTTCAAAGCTTAAAATGTGTACCACCAAGAAACAAACTACAAAGAGCTTTCAGATATAAAGTTCTTTCTTACCCTTGGGTAATTGATATGTCAGAGGATGCGTATTAAAAGACAGCAATGATGTTTCAAAATTATATACTATATTAATGATATAAAATATATGAAAGAATGAAATAAGAAATATATGATAGAGTTATGTATGAAAAGTCTCGTAACCCTGTGAGGTATCCCACTTTTTCTCTCTGGTGTTATTATTTCTTATTCACTTTTTCAATTCCTTCTATTAGCTCACACTCTCCCTATATATATCTTGTTCAAATTTTCAATCGTTCATAAAATACTTTTTATTCATCCACTCAAGTTCAAATACCTTTTTTTTTTTTAAATTTTAGTGGATGACACTTGATGTTAATACAGTTTTTTTCAAATATTAATTCAGTAATTAAATTTAATTAATTAATTTTAGTTTTTTTAGTTTAAGTTGCCTGTATCTACCAATAGATGGCGCCAGATAAACTTAAAAAAATGAATGAAAATTATTTATAAAGGACTTTCTGCAATATAGCGAAAAAAAAAAAGTAGAAATTGACTTTAAAATTTTTTTTTTTATATATTACTTGTTATTTCAAATACTAGTAGTGTTCTAATAATTGTTCAACTGTTAAAATATTATGGTCTATTTAATCTGAATTTTTATCCATTTCTTTCTTTTTCAAATTTACTTTTCTTTTTTATTTTCTTTTGGTTGCTAGAAAGTACGAAAGTCAACGATGCTTCTATTCTTTTATTTTAAAATGGAATTTGTAATCCGCCATGGGCAATGAAAACAAGAATCTCGAGTTTTATAGTAGTTTTTTATAAAGGTTTTATTTTCACTTTTGCCAAATTCTGTTATCTGTAGTATTTTAAACAGCATTTGGATAAATTGAGATAATGCAGCATCAGCGAGCATACATCTCAAAGTACCGAGTCGAGTCGAGTCAAGTAAAGGTATAAAGTAGCATGCATACAATTACAATACAATTCTAATTGTACAATGGGCGATACAATTCTAATTGTACAATGGGCGAGCAACGTGTGTAAAGTCTCTAGCACCGACAATCTGGCTGTCTGGTGAGTTCTCTCAATTTTCCCCGTCAATACATAAATACGAGATAATTAATCCTAGCAATATTTTCATCATGATTTTTCATTGGTGGTCAATTTGTGATGAACTTAAACAACATGCAAAATGATATCAACAGACAAACAAAAAAAGTTAATATTTATTAAATTTTTCCAAAAAAATAAACTTTTACTGCCCTCTCAATTAATTCAAATTGTGAAATTACTGTCCAATTTTACAAGGCTGCATTTTATTTCCCCTCTTATGATTTGTACTTTACGTCCTTAAATAACAATAGTGCAGCTTTCATCTCTAGGCTTCAAGTATTGGGGAAAAAAAAATGCATAAGAGGTGAAAATAAACCCTTCTTTACTTGGATCAATGCGTCTAACACCACGTAGTCTCTTATTTTTGCATCTCTGTGCATTATTCTTTTCATTCGTATTAAATGCATTTTCTTTGTGGATTTCTTTTGTGCATCTTTTCTCTCACGTTAGAAACTTATCCGTTAAACTTCTTGTGAAGGGTTTATAAAATTTTAAGTATACTGAGTACACCATTTTGAAATTTTTTTTATGACAGAAATTTTTGGATATTTTATAAGAAATTTTTTTTTAAATGCTTAAGCACTAGACATCATATTCCTTATTTAATGCTAACGCAAAAGTTGTTGAGATCCTTTTCATATTATACATTACTTCAAAATGTCAATATTGTACTCTAAAATAGTGCAGGTAGAAATAATGCCTTTTAGAGTTTTCTATCAGGGATAAATACTGGCATTAAAAATGTATATTGATAATTATTATTATATATTGATGTTTTACTTTGCTGGCCTGATGGCCAAGTGACTAGCGCTCTGGAGCTCGATGCTACAGGCTTCGTGTTTATGTCACATCGATACCATGGATGCTTATAGTGGTCCGGAATCCATTTTAAACCATAAAGTCTCGGTCTAATATGACTGCTGGGTGTAAGGATTACAACCCTACCCCCGTAAAAGAAACGTATCCTGTCTCGAAATCTGCCGGTAGTCCTCCACGCTGTTTGCGACACTGTAGAAGATGCTTTACATTGGACAATGCAGTTGAAATTCAAATAATGTAATGCAAATGTGGAATAAGGGAAAAGATTCATTCTATGCATCGTAACTGTTAGCACACGCTACCAGCATCAATAATAATCTCATTTACTTGGGTTTTATTTAGCACTAATTACTACTGGGTGAGTAATCCATTTACAGAAAATGAAATAGTTCTTAATTCATGATATGAACTTCCTATTCTTAACAAATGTACTATTCCGTATAAAGAAAACCCCGAAATATCAATTGATGATTTTGTCTCAATTCAAATAGTTTTTGTTTCAAAGCAATAACTGCAGATAGCCACCAGGGAAATTAAACGTTTAATTTCCCTGGTTTCCTTGTTAATTGACTAGTTAGTATTTTAACTTATACCTTATCTTACTTTAGTATTAACTTGTTAGTATAACTAGAGGGCCATGAGTCAATTACTTCATATTCTTCAGATCTCTATATGTCTTTATTTCATTATTGAAGTTTAAATAGTGAAATATCAATGAAATTTCGCCTTTTCTGTCCTTTTATTGCAAAAAAAAAAAAAACGAATAGGGAAATATTTAATAGTAATATATAAAAAACATAAAATAGGTGATAATTTTAATAATTAATTTTGTCAAACTCGTTTTAAATTTCTCAGTTGTACAAGAACTGAAATATATAGTGTGAAATATTAATTTTTACAACGTTTTTAATGCAATCTTGATTGAATGAAATATATAGAAGAAATGGATCATTTGTTGACAAAATTTGTTACATTCATGTTTTTTAATTGTAACAAGATGGGCAATCCTTTAAAATCGAAAAAAAAAATTCGTAAAGTTTGTAATAGAGACAAAAATTTATATTCTTTTAATAAGAAAAACAGTTTGTATTTTTTTAATAAGAACAAGAATTTGCATTTTTTTAATAAGAACAAGAATTTGCATTTTCTAATAAGAAAAGAATTTGCATTTTTTAATACGAACAAAAATTTGCATTTTTTTAATAAGAACAAGAATTTGCATTTTTTAAGAACAAAAATTTGCAAATAAGAACAAGAATTTGCATTTTTTTAAATAAGAACAAGAATTTACATCTTTCTAATAAGAACAAGAATTTGCATTTTTTTAAGAACAATAATTTGCAAATAAGAACAATAATTTGCTTTTTTTTTTTTTTTTAATAAGAACAAAAATTTGCATTTTTTTAAAATAAGAACAAGAATTGATTAGAATTACAGAGCACTCTGCTTTGCTTTATATTTAAAGAATTATTTTTTTATTAATTTTCATATTTTCATATGAAGCATTGCCGATACGCAGAGCAATTCAATATATGATTAAATTTTTATTTAACCATTCGCCATATAAATATATTTATTATTATAAAACAAGTAATATAAAGTTTTTTAAAGTCAATTCCTACTTTTTATTCCCTCTATTGCAGAAAGTCCTTTATAAATAATTTTCATTAATTTTTTTAAGTTTATCTGACGCCAGCTATTGGTAGATATATGCAATTTAAATCTAAAAAAACAAAATTAATTAATTAAATTTAATTACTGAATTAATATTTGAAAAAACTGCATTAACATCAAGTGTCATCCACTACAAGTTTAAAAAAAAATGTATTTGAACTTGAGTGGATGAATAAAAAGTATTTTATTAACAATTGAAAATTTGAACAAGATATATATATAGGGAGAGTGTGAGCTAATAGAAGGAATTGAATAATAAACCAAAAATGACGTACCTTACATACCTTTTTTTGTTGAGTTCGTCCTTCGTACCCAAACCTAACGCTTCACCTAACGCTTCATATATTTTTAGAATAAAGGTTTTCTGATAATGATAAATCAATTTTTGACTAAAATGTTCAATATAATGAAAAAAATAGACATATACTGGTTTAAAAAAAAACTGAGGGAAAAAAATAAAAAACGTGGTTGTGAAATTTCTAATGCATAGAATTTAATTAAATGTGTAAATACCTTACTATTTTATATAATTTTTGGCTCGGGTATTTAATTCGATTGACTTTTTGATTTATTTATAATTCACGGTTAGCTGTGTATATCATTATTACACTATTATCACTAAATATCGCTATTGAACTTAGTAAACCAGTAGTAGTACCCTATTGAACCTTTTCACTATTACTAGTGCACTTCACTTAATCACTACTAATGGACTAATTCTAGTGTCACTAGAACTGTTCAATGGCCTTGCAATACAGTAACTATCTGCGGCTTCATGAATAGTCTGAGGCTATTGATCGCTTGAATATTCCTGTTACGATTTGTGCCGTTATAAAAATGCATAAAAACCATAATCTTTCATTATTATTTGTGTTCAAGGAAAACAAGATGTTCAAGTATGTAAATCAAATTTCTTAAGTAAATTTAATTTTTCATTATTTGTAAAAATATTCTTGATGCAATTGTTTTATTATTTATTTACTGTTAAGCAAATAAAAATGAATACATAGTTTACTGTAATAGATTTCCAATATCTGGAAATTATCCGCCACTATATATATAAATTTATTGATGAAGTTCTTCAACGTATTAAATAAGAATTGTTATCACAATTTTAAAGAAAGAACAATAAAATATTTTATCTTTGTTTTTTGTAGCTATTAAGAATCGGTTCTTTTTAAGAAAATGTTTACTAATAAATAAAAGCATCGTCATTAACAGGCTGGATGAGTGGATGTTTTTCAGATTTTTCTTATATATAACTCAATTTTTGAGATTTTTTTTTTATAGAACTGTGTATATCTGTGGAAATATTATCTTTTACGGGGTAGGGTTGTAAGCTGTACGTCCAACGCTCTACGATCATATTAGACCAGGACCTACGGTTTAAAGTGGATTCCGAACCCCTACAAACATCCATTGCACAGCCGGGACTGGAACTCGAAACCTGTGACTCCAAGCGCTAAAGCGCTAGCCACAGATAGTGCCTGCTTATAATCAAATTATCCTTTCTTATAAATTTCCGAAATTTTAATTTCAAGATTTATTTAATTTTTTAGAGCAGGACTTACCAAAATTAATTATATTTTGATACTGATTAAAGACAATCACTTTGTGATACAAAAGTGTTCTCCAATAATATGATAGGTCACTAAATATTTTCGCATTTCAGAACACATACATAACGAAATAAACCAAAAAATAAGGAATCTCCATCAGATCTTTTTCCCTTATACCATTAACAGTGAATGAACCAAAATGTCTTTTGAGTATTAAAATTATTTTGTCAAACATAATTCCTTAATGATTATTTAAATATTGTCTCATTATTAACGAAATAAAGCCAAAAATCAGGAATCTCCATCATTTATGATTATTTTGATTATTATTATGATTATTTTGATTATTATTATGATTATTTTGATTATTATTATGATTATTTTCATACTGGTTATAAACATTTTTGGTTCATTCACTGTTAATGGGATAAATGATAAAAGATATCATTTATCCCACTAACAGTGAATGAACCAAAATGTTTTTAATCAGTATCAAAAATGTAATTGAAGTGCAATTTGTCATACAAAAATGTCCTGTAGTAATATGATAGACCGCTAAATATTTTCGCAGTTCAGAAAACATAACGAACTAAAACCAAAAACTAGGAATCTCCATCAGATAAACCCCCCCCGTTACCGAAAACGTTAATGAACTAAAACCACTTATTAATGGATATGTTACGTCAACGTTACCTTTTAACGAACTAAAATAAAAAATTGGAATCTCCATCAGATCCACCCCCTTTACCCCATTAATAGCGAATGAACCAAAATGAATTATATTTTGATTAAATGCAATTACCATGTCATACAAACTAGTTTAAAAAGTTTTCTGTAATAATACCCTCACTAAATATTTTTCACATTTCAGAAAACATACATAACGAAATAAAAACCAAAAAACCAGGAATCTCCATCAGACCCATCCCCCCCCTTACCCCATTAACAGTGTTCCATCGCAAACGACTCCATATCTCAATCCCTCCCCTCCCCTTCGATGGTCATCACCCGCGGACATAATCCCGGGGGCACAATTAGATTAGCCCAAGAATTCCTGTATGTTCCAGTTAGTCTCGGGTGGAAATATAGGAGATGCGTGCGAGATGAAACGTGCTCTAGAGGGACGGGACATTTGTCTTGTCCCGCTAGAGCTTAATGGGACATCTTGTTCTGTGCCTCGTGGATGGTCTGAACGTTGTCACGGACCCTATGATGGTGAACAGTCAGCTCGGCGTAGCAATTCTTCTTCTTTTTTATTACGAATGACAAGTGTGTTTCGTTATGTAAGTGGGGTCGTGAGATGAGCTAGCGGCAGATGGAAAGAAATGGATCATATAGAGTTACGGTAATAGATTGGTATTTGCAAAATCTTTTTTCGTTGTGCTTACAGTGAGTCTTTATATGCCGCGGTAAGTTCGTTTTATGTTACAAGGATGTTAGAGGAATAATACGTATTAGGGAAATGCTTTTTTGTGTTTTCAGAATCATGTATCTTAACAAAAAGCTTGTTAATTGGGATAAAAATGATACAGGTGTGTAATTTAGAAACTCCATTTTTAGTGTCATTCATATAAAAACCCATTTTATTACAGAATCAAATATATTAGACATAATATGTAACAGATGAGTGAATTCGGTACAAGATTGAAACTGTGTTAAGAAAATCCTTGAAGTAATAGGAATTATTACTAGATAATTATCACACATAGAAAATTTGTTAAATAAAAAAATGGAGTAATTATTTATAATTAATTAAATTTAAAATTAATTCTTAATCTGATTAATTAATTAATTTTAATTATTAATAATATTGATTTAATTAATTTTTAAATTTTTAATCAAATTATTCATTAATAACTATTTTTTTATACGTTATACAATACACTGTATACAGTAGATTTTAATTCATATTAACATAAAATTGTGTTACGAACAATTCAATCCTCTAGAGACTCTACTACAAAATAAAAATTTACATAAAAAAAATTACACAAAAAACTACATAAAATTTACAAAAACTAGTGAACAAACTTTCTAATTTAAAAGTCTAAATAAATTTTCCTAGAATTTCCTTGTTGCATTTGAATAGTGTTAAAAATAATAAAGATAAATTAATTCCTTTTAATTAACTTTTAATAATGAATGCAAAATCGTACAAAAACAGTAGGAGGAAAAGGAAAGAAAACACAATATAGCTAAATTTCCTTTTCATCCTTTATGTACAAAGGGGAATTTAATTGTACAGTGTATAAAACAAATTAATTTTACATTATTTAAAAGTCTCTTTGTATACACTTCCATTTTAACGCATATTGCATTATACAAAGGAATAGCACACTACAACATCGTATTTCCTCTCTTTGTAGAAAATAAATTATAAAATTATACATATCAGATCTAATTAAATGTAATACATATCGGATCAGTTTTCACGGTGCAATATTGAAACTACGTTAAGAAATTTCTTGAAGTAATAAGAATTATTACTAGATAATTGACAGATATAGAAAATCTTTTAAATAGAAATGCATTAATTTTTTATGTTGTTACATTGTAGATTTTAATTGTTAACTTAAAATTGTATTATGAACAATTGAATACTATTGAGATTATCTATAGAGCTAAAATTTACATAAATTAATAAAGAAACAAACAAATAACTTATCGATCTTCAGTGTGCCGAAATAAATTTTCCTGGAATTTCCATGTTACATTTGAGTAGTGTTAAAAATAATAGAGAAAAATTAATTCCTTTTAATTAACTTTTAACAAAGAATCTAATATTGTACGAAACAGTAAGAGGAAAAAGAAACAACTACACAAATTAAATTTCTTTTCATCCTTTATGTAAAGAGGAAATTTAATTGTATCGAATGTAAAGCAAATTTTCCTTTATTTAAAAGTCTCTTTCTATATATTTATATTTTATTTCATTCATATTGCATTCTACAAAAGGAATAGCATTCTACTACATGGTGTGTCCTCTTTGTAGAAAATAAATTATAAAATTATACATATCAGATCTAATTAAAAATAATACATACCAGATCTAATTAAAAATAATACCAGATCTAATTAAAAATAATACATATCAGACCAGTTATCATGGTGCAATATTGAAACTACGTTAAGTAAATTCTTGAAGCAATAGGAATTATTACTATATAATTACAACTTATAGAGAATCTGTTAAATAGAAAATGCATTAATTTTTATATGCTGTAAAGTAGATTTTAATTCAGGTTAACATAACATTGAGTTATGAATAATACAATTTTATTGAGATTCTACTACAGAACTAAAATTTACATAAGCTAATGAGGTAACAAACAACTTATCGATTTTATGTGTTAAATCTAAATAAATTTTCCTGTAATTTCCTGTTACACTTTAACAGTGTTAAAAATAATAGAAGTTAATTAATTTTTAATAATGAATGCAAAACAATAAAAGTAAAAAGAATGAAAACACAGAGGAAAAACCAAATTTCCTATTCATCCTTTAAGTACAAAAGGAAACTTAATTGGGCAGAATATAAAACAAAATGAATTTTCGTTTATTTAAAGATCACTTTTTGTTATATTTCCCTTTTATTTCATACGTATTGCATTTTACAAAAGGAATAGCATTCTACAACATAGCATTTCTCCTCTTCTGTAGGAAATAATGAATCATTTTATCTCAATAACATTTTTACTTTTTAATCATAAACTATTTTGCTGTCATTATTTAATAATGAAAGAATGTATTGTTTTATACTTTATTTTAAAAATCACTCACACTACTAAATGAATATCAAATCACTTGCCAATTCCAAAATTTAAAACATAGCTTTTAAAATCTCCCATGCTCGAGAAATCTTTTGTCAGTTCTGATTATTAACCACAAATCCATTCGGGCAAAATTCCAAGGAGAATTGTCCTCGAATGATTACTTAGCGCTTACTAATGACAGTTATCTTGCGCAGGATAATGTATTAATGATCCGCAAGCCATTGATTAATCTGGAAGCCACAAACTAAAGGTCCGTTTAATTATCCCAGCTCAACAACTGGTTGGGTCTGAGGTATGCGTTTACCTTTCACACCAGCGTTGCCACGGGAATGAAGTGGCTTCATTAAAACGTATGCTGGTGTGATAATTTTTTGGGTTAGAAAGTTCTTTATGATTTCAGTATGTCTATCCAGAACAGAAGTATTTAAAAATTTCTTTAATTTTATATCTGAATTGGCAGATACACAATTTTACAGTTTACAGTTTTATGCTTAGAATTACAGTTAATTGTGTAGTTTAGTTGTTAGTTTGGCATTTATTAGTTCTGTTGAATGTAGGTAATTGGTAATAATCATTACCATTTTATGCATTAGAGATTTTTGTAAAATAAAGTGAAAAATATTTTAATATATTAAATGGAAATATACTATCTCAAATATATGAAATATTACAAAGTATGAATAATAAATAATGCTATAAACTTATAATTGTTATAACTGTATGTTGTTATGATTATATCTAAAAATCTTCTTTGGGTGGAATACAGTTCTTATTGATTGTGCAAAATTTTATGAAAATATTTTTTATAAAATTAAACATTTTATAAATATTTCCCATAAAAACCTGAAGTATTATTAAAAGCAGTATTTTTACAAGGTGTCTGTTATGATAGCTATACAATCATTTTTATACTGATTATGTTTGAAATAAAAGGCCTTTAAATATTTTCAACCCAAGATATAGTAGCTTTTTATATACAAGATTTACCACCTGCTGTAAAACCTGAGTTAAAACCTGTTCGTTTTTAAGATCATCAACTATCATTAAATATTATATGTGCAATCATTAACAAAACATGTATAAAAAACATTTTACTCTTTAAAAAAATATTTTTCAAGTTCATTATCTTTTATGTGTGTCGGAAGCTACTATTACCCATATTATTACCCATGGGTATCCAATGGGTATTGTTTTCGGTAACGACTTGAAATGATGTCCGATCCGAAACAAAGTTATGCAAAAACGGAAACAATGGAAATTGGAAACAATGTTGACAACAATGGAAGACAATGTTAAAGCGCATGATCGTGAAAGGAAAAGAATAGCCCGTTCGAAGCCTATAACTCGTGCCCGCCAAAATGCGCTTCAACGTCGGAGCGTCGAGCTCTCAAGCGTCAACAGGCTATCAACCCTCACGATGACAATATTAAACACACGAAATGTGTTCAAACTCCTTCTCTTTACTCTCCTCCTGTTCTTGTCCTCTCAAGGATACTTTTTAATTCGTCCTCTTCAGTTACTCCTTCCTGCTCCCATCGCTTCTTGAACAATACTCATTCCGATTTAAACGACTACTCTCATGAGAAACAGTGGCTCAAAGTCGGAGAACGTTTCTTTATATCAATTGCTGATGGCCCAAACCATCGTTGTCACTGTTGTGATCGTTTATATATGAAAAACAATTTAGTAAGCTATTTGAAAGCCGACTTGCGTGCTCGTGGCTTTACGGAAGAACAAATTGCAATAATTTTCTCTGTCGACTTGGATGAAGCTGACTTTTGTAAAACGTGCAGCGATCATATTCGTAAACGCAACGTTCCAAATCTTGCAGCCAATTATGGCTTTCGATATCCTGAGCAACCCTCCTGTTTGTCTGAGTTGAATGACTTGGAAGAGCGACTCGTTGCTCTTCGTATCCCTTTCATGCAAATACGAGAGCTTGTCGGGATCGTCAATATGGTATCAAGGGATCCGTTACGAACATTCCTAACGACTTGCACAAATCGGTCGACTGTCCCTCGCGATGTAAACGATTCAGCCACTATCTACGTGAAATTGAAGAAACGTCTCTCTTTCAAATCGCACTTTATGTATCAATCCCAATCGTGTTTACAATGCGGCTTTGTATCTAATGAACAAGCCTTTATACCAATCACAAAACGTTAATATCGATTTGGAATGGCTCGAAAAACTTCGAACAGAATCGTTTCCTGAAGGTTCAAATGCTTTCGCTGACCTGAATCCTATCTCTTCGGAAGAGAACGATGAGTCTGATATAGACGACGATGATTATGACGACCCATTCGTAAATCCCGCTCCAGCCGAGACGGTCATTAATAAACTCAATACCAACATTGATGCTGGATTGGCATTAGCACCTGGGAAGACCAAATGCCTTTGTCAGTATTGTTTGATGATCTTGCAGAAGAGCTCTCTTACCCAAGAATCTACTGTGGTGATATGCGTCGTTTTACGAGAAAGAAACCTCTCACCTACTCAGAGATTGTTAAATCTGAATTGAGACGTTATGATCGTCGAGGTGCTACACCTCAAAAAAATTTGCACAGCCATCAAAAAATTTACATAAACTTCTTTTAAGTAGTATACAAATTTGTCTTCGAAAACAAAATTCATACCGATTCCTCTTGACCGCGCAACAAGTTCAAGACCAACAATGTTTACGTCAACTCTTTTTACAAAAATCAGGCATACAAGTTCATGAAGACGATCAAATGCAGTCCGGCTCACTGGGAAAACGAAAAAATCGCGTACGTGCTGAAATCCGACAATTTGGTATGCCAACACTCTTTGACATTGTCTGCTGCCATTTCATGTACCAATAATGCAAATGCAAAAAATGCAAACACCAAAAATGCAGATACCATGGGTAAACTGTACATAGGCATTAGACGATTACAATTTTCTTAATTTTTTAAATTATTTTATTTTAATTTTTAATGATTTTTTTGAAATTAGAGTTATTTTTTTTTCTCATCATTTCTTGACAGTTCATTTTTGATTATAGGGGAGGCACACATGATGCATTTTTTCATTTCCTATAGGAATTCCATCAAGGAAAAAAAAGTGTTCACTATTATTTTTATTCATTATATTATTTATATTACTTGTTAACTATCATGTAATGTATAATTCAGTATAATAATACTATACTTGCATGCATCATGAAATTGTTTACTGACTTATTAAAATTTAATCTTTTGTCGAAATTGTGCATGATCTTAAAAAATGGATTTGTTTCACAGTAAAGATATGTATTTAATTCAATCACATTCTAGAAGTTGAATAAATGAATTAGCAACTAATTAATTGCATTTTCCTCACGACAGAACATTTTATTCGATTTAGATATTTTAAATTTATTATTTCCTTATTATATAACTTCAATGTATTAAATAATTATAATTATATTTTAAATCCATGGACACGATAACAACAAACAACAATGTATTCAAATTCTTCGAACTTAGTCAAATAAAATTCTTTTCTAAATATATAAATAGGCTTGTTTGTGTGGCAAACTATTTATCCCTGTTACTTTCAACAAAAAAAATTTTTTTTTTTTTTAGACACACAAGAATTTAAGAGACGTTTATACCTTCGACAAACTTGCTTTTATAAAAGAATGTAAGGAAAAAAAAAAAAAAAAAAATAGTTTAGGAACATTTTTTTTTTATTGTTTTACACACACACAAACACGAAAAGATCGAACTCAACAGCTCTACTTAATCAAATCAACAAGACCACTTCCCGCGCAAACTGTCAACTTAACAATTACTTTTCGCCACTCATTCAAACCTACTGCCCTTTTTTCTCGAAAGAAAACTCTTTTTTTTTTTTTTTTTAGTGCTACTTTACAGTACAGTAGTACTTGTTCTTTTTTTTTTCTCGTCTAACTTAGCGCGAAGTGCCACACATACACACACACTTGCTGAAAGGCATACAATCTACTGTAAAAAAAAAAAAAAAAAAAGTTTCTGCTTTTCTTTCGGTTGACCTACACCACCACCGGAACTTCATTTATCTTAGAAGAGAAGACTCTTAAACGTATTTTTCTCAAAATTCTCAAGACCATAATTTTAGACTACGCATAGCATGGCTTTGTTGGATGCAGATTGTTACTTTGGGGGATCCTTCATAAATGGGAAGGAGAACAAGTTCGTGTGGCTTTTTGTTAATGAGATTAGTTGCTACTTCAATGGTGTCTCATTAAATAAAATACATTCTGTCAGATTATGAAACAATTCTTTTTTTATACATTCTCTGTGCTTATCTTTGAAACCCTGCATTTTTTTTTTTTCATCTGTTACCATCAGCTACCACCATATTAATCTAAACTTGTTCCAAGAAAGACAAGGAAAGAAATAACGCCTTCCAAGTTTACTTTGAGGGGTAAAATTGCATTATTTTGGAAAAACGTAATTTAACCAGGCAAAATCTTCCAATTATTAACGAAAGAATATCTGTCACAATCTCCAATACGTCTAAATGTTTTGTAAATTAATTATTGTATTGCAGACTCACCAGTTTAAATCGTTGAACCATTGTTATTTTGCACGAACGGTAATGCAAAAGTAATGTACTTCCAAAGCACAATACTTGTTCTCTTTTTTTTCTCGTCTAACTTTTTAGCGAAGTGCCACACACACACACTTTCTGAAAAGCATACAATCTACTGTAAAAGAAATACTTCTGCTTTTCTTTGTGTGACCTACACCACTGGAACTTCATTTATCTTAGAAGACTTTTTAAATGTATTTTCTCAAAATTCTCAAGACTATAATTTTTAGACTACGCATACCATGGTTTTGTTATGCAGATTGTTACTTAGGGATTCTTCATAAATGGGAAGAAATACAAGTTTGTGGGACTCCTAGTTAATGAAATTAGTTAGGAAGTACCTCAATGGTTCTACTTAAATAAAATACATTCTGTCAGATTATGAAACGTTTTTGTTTTTACAAATCTTCATGCTGATCTTTGAAACCATGCAATTGTTTTCGTCAGTTATTATCAGATACCACCATATTAAGAAAACTTGTTCCAAGAAAGACAAGGAGAAAAGTAATGCCTTCCGAGTAAAATTTTGAGGGTAAAATTACATTATTTTGGGAAAAAACTTAAAATTTCTAACCAGGGCAAAAAAAAAAAAAAAAAAAAAAAGCTCTTGAATGTTCTCAATCTTGAAAATTCCAATATTAATGAAAGAGTATCTCTCTCACAATCTCCAATAAGTCTAAATATTCTGTAAATTAATGATTGTATCGTAACTCACCAGCTTAAACCGTTGAACCGGTGTTATTAATAAGTTTTTATTAGTTTCACCTGTATATTTGTTTGTTGTTTGTAACTGACTCTTTGGGCTTGATTTTTGCCCTACTTTAAGCGATCCGATTTAATTTAAACGTTGTAGAGAGTTGACGTTGACACGTTGTTGACATTAATTTTATTGTCAGTAATTTTATTCTTATGTTAACAATTATTTTTTAGTTTGATTAACTCTAAAAACGTGTTTTTAGTTTTTTTTAAACTATAATTTTTATACAAAAGGTGACACATATTATCATTGGATAACACACATTAATATTTTGAAACAATAGGTAGCATGATTTTAGATATTATTATGAAATGGGAATCATGAAATAATAGATAGTTTTTGTGTGACAAAATTTCAAACAATATAGGCTATTGTTTGAAATTCTATCTGTAAAAAAATCTAATTTAAAAAATATTTTTAATGTAGGAAACACTTGCCCTATAAACATGTTGGTCATCAAAGTTTTTGATCATTTCATCAAGGCTCGTATCTCTATTTTAGAATACAAATGCTATTCTTCATAGAAACGAGTAATAACTTTCATGAGGAGGTTTTGGAAAATAATGAGAAAAAGTCATAGCCATAATCATCATCATGTATTGAATATCTACCGAGCTATTCAATACAATGCGGGATAATGCCGCAATCACCATGTATTTTTTATTCAATTCCTTCTATTAACTCACACTCTCCTATATATATCTTGTAAAAATTTTCAATCGTTAATAAAATACTTTTTTATTAATCCTCTCAGGTTCAAATACATTTTTTTTAACTTGTAGTGGATGACTCTGGATGTTAATACAGTCTTTTCAAATATTAATTCACTCATTAAATTTAATGAATTAATTTTAGATTTTTTAGATTTAAGTTGCACCTATCTACCAATAGATGGCGCCAGATAAACTTTAAAAAATGAACGCAAATTATTTATAAAGGACTTTATGCAATATAGTGAAAAAAAAGTAGAAATTTACTTAAAATTTTTTATATTACTTGTTCTTTTAAAGCAGTGACTTAACACTCATCAATAGAATCACATCGACTGAAATACATGTTGCTACTAGATTATTCACTGAGAATTTCGAAAGTAAATTATTTATGTTATATGATAAATTAACAAAAGTAAATGTGTATTTACAAAAATATGTTAAGTTGTAATTTTTATAAAATATTTTTTTTTTGAGAATATTCTTAACATAACAAGACCTATTTGGAACTCTTTTAATAATAATATCTGAATTTGAAATACATTATTAATGTATGTAGAAAGTTAGAGAAATAATTCATAAATAGTATATAACCTTCACAGATATAAAGCTCAGATAACCTTAATATTATTATTTAAATATATTCATTCTATAATATCCATATCCCCATTATATAATATAACTATGAAATATTTATCATTAGAAACAAAAATCTATTTAGGAAAAAAATGTTAGATTTAGTTTTGAATTTAAAGTAAAGAAAACAAAATTATTCATAAAATAATAAGTACTAAAGATGTTTCTATATATTTTTCCTAGATATATTTATATTAATATGTGTTTTTTGCACACATTATATTAATATATATTCTACTAGGTTATTCCTTGAGTATTTCGGAATGCAAATTATATATGTTCTATCACATTATAAATTAGCAAAAGTAAATGGGCATTTACATAAGTACGTTACATTGTAATTTTTTATAAAAAGAATTTATTTAGTTTTTTTATCAAATTCTCGACTTAACAAGACCTCTTTAGAACTCTTTTTAATAATTTTTGATTTTGAAATATATTATTAATGCATGTAAAAAGTTAGAGAAATAACATAAATAGTATATAACTTTAGCCCGGATATAACTCTTTTGATAATTTTAATATTATTATTTAAATATCTCCATTCTGTATGTTCCTAACATCTTTTATAATATAACTATGAAATATTATGACTAAAAACAAAATCTATTAAGATAAAATGCTAGATTTAGCTTTGAATTTAAGGTAAAGAAAAAAAAAAAAAATATTCATAGAAACATCTTTAGTACTTATTATTTTATCTATTTCTGCTAGATATATATCATGTTTTCTGAATATGTTTACAATATTAAAATTCAATTACTTTTCAATTTCTACAATTATTTTTTAATACTGAGATTAAATGAATAAATAATAGAGAAACGATGAAATCTGCATTTAATTGCAAGAAAAATTCAGAGCGATATTTATTTTCTATGTTGATAAGACGAACAAAATAATATAAATAACTTAAATACTTTGAAAAAGCAACTAAAAAAAGGGGACTGGAGATATAAAGTCTTTAGTACTTGAAGCTTTTTCTGATACTGTTCCCAAATAAATTAATCTTTTTAAATCTTTTGGAACTGTTTTTTGGCACTTTAATTTGGACTTTATAATTTTGTTTTCAATCTATTAAGAAGTAAAATTTCCTGATCCGATTAAAGGATTTGTTAAAGAAATGTATACGTGTTACAATATAAAGAAAATATGATTTGTCGCACTGTGCCTGAAAGAACGAAATAGTGAGGAAAAAATAAGGAATGAAGTTATTATCTTTTAAACTCCTAATTAGGCAGAGATTCAATTTAGGGTGCTAAACATGGAATCGCTAAATTAACAAAAGGTATTAAATCTATTAGATAAATTATATTGTAATAAATATGAAGGAATAATATTTTAAAGAAATATATTAATAAATAGAAATAAAATATCCTTTTGATAGTTAATGTTTTAAGTGATATGTGTTTTTATATAAAATTTGGTGAGTTACCTAAATATTAACAAGTTACAAAAAGTTTATTTTTATGTGTTGTTTATTATAAAATTAATTACTTTTTATGGAATTTATTCGTATGCGTATATGCGTTATGCGTTAAAATAATTAACTATTTTCGATAGTAATCTGAAACAAGTATTACTTATATATAACTATATCCTGCCCCAATTTGGGGCAGGATATAGTTTCTAAACTAGCTGTTTTGGACCAGATCGGATTGGTGTGCTTGCAGTGGATTCCCTCTCATGTGGGCATCTACGGAAATGAAATTGCTGATCTGCTCGCTAGGGAAGGTTGCGAACTTTCCAAAGCTTCTTCTTCCAATCTGTTAGCTTCAGAGGTTCATTCCATGACTTTAGCCAGAGTGAATACCTCTTGGAGGTCGCCACCAATTCATGCATGGTACGCCGCTAAATATCCTGGTATGTCCTTGCAGTGCTCCTGTCCTAGACCCGCTCAAACGGCTTTAGCTAGACTAAGGACTGGCCACACTAAGAGTTTGACCTTCAATGGAGACGAGAAGACATATACCCTTTGTCATTGTCGGCCATCGCGTCTCCTCTCATCTCATCGATTGTATTGGTGCCTCTGTGAGGCAACTGTTGAATGAGGGGAGAACAGTTTACGATCTATTGATGCAGCATGATCTACTGGACTTGGTTTAGGATTCTAAATCAAGGGGATAAGCAACAACAACAACAACAACAGTATTAGGTATTTAGCGTGTAGGTAGGTTTGGTATAGTAATGGGTATCTAATGTGTCAACCGTGTTGTCTTTAAGAAGATACGAAAACGTATTATTGCTTTTTGCTTTTTAATATTAAAGTTAAGATAATTAATATATGATTTAATTTAATTCAGATTTGATTAATTTAATTTAATGTAACATGTTATGTCATGAGCAATACAAACAGTGGCATTGTTCTGATCTTAAAGTGCTAATATTAATAATTAGCACTTGTTCAGAATAAAGTGGCCCATATGATCTATCCATTAACATTCGATGAATTTGCTATTCAACGGTAATTCTTACTGTTTCTTTTCTTAAGCGAAATTTCCAGAACATCAGGCTAACAGACTTCAGGTTCGAATCCTGACGTTGGCAGGAATGTTGTTAGTGGATCGGAATCCCGTTAAATTATAGGTCCCGGTTTAATTAGTCTAATGTGTGCAAAAAAAATAACCGTAGAATGACAAACCAAAGCAAACCAGAAGGGTACGAGCAAAGTGGGTGATCTGGTAGTAAAAACATCTCTCAAAATGAGAATTTTGTCTATATTAATGTATTTTGAAATTTCTTTTCTGGAAATTGGAGTATCTACAATTTTCAAACACCATTCCAGCAATTTTTCGGAAATTTTTGCAACTCCTTTTATTTCTTCAGATCAATGGAAAGACTTTCTAACTTATAGTTTTAATATGTCCTTTCCCTGACACAAACAAGAGACATTCTGTTGAATACACTTTTAATAACATAGATTCTAACACAATAAAACTCACTTCAAGAACTGGTAATGAATCTAAAGATTACTATTAAGTATTCTAAATATCTAATATATATATATATATATATATATATATATATATATAATTTATCCAATACTTCGGATTACAATTCAATTACAGTTATTAACAAGGAAAAAATGCATATAATATTAAAATATTATGTAATCTGATATATCTAGACCTCGACCTTGGTTATATATGATTAAAATGTGGAATGTGTTGTTTGTTTGTTATGCCACTTGGTACACAGCAACATCTAGACCAAGTCGAAGAACCCATGTCATCTCACGGAATGGGTCCCATGTTGGAATAGGTCACTACTTGTAGGCAGAAGTTGGATTTAGCTTCGTGACGCTGACATTTTACACGGTAGGGTTGTCAGCGTTACGCCCGACAGTCATACTAGAACGGGACATACGGCAGAAAGTGAACTACTACAAACATCGATGTTACCGGCGGGACTCCTACTCAAAGCCTGTGTCCCCAGAGCGCTGGTCAGGCCCCAAAATGTGATATGTTAATAGAATTAATAATTATATTTTCATCTTATATGAATTTATTCAAACAAAAGCACACCCTACCTGTCACCTTACAATTACCTTGCATTCTAAGACGAGTATGAAGACAAGTATTTTTCAAAAAATAACCACGACCACTGTCTAAGAAAGGAGACGAAAAAAAAAAACCTTTTTTGTGTTGTCAAAGTAGCAGGAAAAAAATGCTGAACAGAATCAGAAGATTTCCCTGCTTTAAAACAAAGATATAAAACGGAAAAAGTTTAAGAAAAGGATGACAATTAAAAATTGAAATGAAGCAAATTCGGAAGTGCAAGGCATTTTTTTTTTCTTCAAAAAAAAAAAACTTTTTTTTTTCTTGTTACCGTAACCCCAAGCAAATGAAACGAGCTGTCTTTTTCTCCAACTAATTACCTCTTTTCGTGACTGAGAGGAGAAAAATAATTTTTCTGCTATGTTCAAGAGAATTTTAATCTCATGCCCGCCTGAATAACAAGGACTATTTTTACGCTGAGCTATTCCCGCTGACATTTGGAAATGGAAATGACTCATTAAATTATTTTAGGGACGTAAAATAATGGAATGAATATTTTAAGTTTTCTTGGAAGAAGAATTTATGGAAGGAATCGCTGTAAATTAATTAATATGAGAAAAGTTTCACAAAAGAATGGATGTGAAAATATAATTTTAAGACGACTAATAGAATAAATAAATTGGCTTCTGTCACAATTCTCCATTTAAAAGTACAATGTTATGAAATAATTGTATAATATTCCTATTGTTTAGATATTTTATTGCATTCCTTGCTATTATTTGTCTGTATTACTTAATATTTAATTAAAGTAAATAAGGAGACAGTGCAGCCACTTAAAGAAATGGAATAAATTAGAATTTCAAGAAATCATGCAACACACAATAATACTAAAAAAAAGAGAGGACTTTACTGAAATATTTGAAGCAATTTATTATCAATTTATCTTTTCGAAATTAGTATAGAGCAAGAGAGTTTCATAAAAAATGGATTATGGAACGTGTTCTCATGGAATGGAGTACATGTTGTAGTGGAGCACCCTACAGGCAGAAGTTTGATTTGACTCCGTGACACTGACTTTTTACAGGATAGGGTTGTCAGCGCTACGCCCGACAGCCATATTAGAACGGGACCTATAGCAAAAAGTGAACCACTGCAAACATCCATGGTACCAGCGGGACTCAAACCCGATGCCTGTGGCCAGAATGGTAGTCACTCGACCATCAAGCATTCAAATTTGGAATATTAGTAGGTTTGGTCAGTCGCTCTACTGTCATATTATGCACATGACGGCTAAACACACAGGGACCTACAGTTTTAAAAGTGGAATGTTAGCAGGATTAATAATTAAAATTTTTGTCTTGGAGGAATTGTTTAAAATCAAAATCCCGTTTAAAACAGCCACCTGACCTGTCACTATACAGTTACCTTGCATTCTAAGATGAATATTAAGATACGTATTTTTCAAAAAATAAACAGGACCACTGTCTATGAAGGAAGGCAAGAAAAAAATTAACTTTTTCTTCTGTTGTCAAAGTAGCGGGGGAAGCACTGAACAGAATCAAAAAGATTTCCCTGCTATAAAACAAAGATATAAAACGGAAAAGTTTAAGAAAAGGATGACAATTAAAATTGAAATGAAGCAAATTCGGAAGTGCAAGGCAATTTTTTTTTTCTTCAAAAAAAAAAAAAAAAAAACTTTTTTTTTTCTTGTTACCGTAACCCCAAGCAAATGAAACGAGCTGTCTTTTCTCCAACTAATTACCTCTTTTCGTGACTGAGAGGAGAAAAATAATTTTTTCTGCTATGTTCAAGAGAATTTTAATCTCATGCCCGCCTGAATAACAAGGACTATTTTACGCTGAGCTATTCCCATGACATTTGGAAATGGAAATGACTCATTAAATTATTTTAGGGACGTAAAATAATGGAATGAATATTTTAAGTTTTCTTGGAAGAAGAATTTATGGAAGGAATCGCTGTAAATTAATTAATATGAGAAAAGTTTCGCCAAAAGAATGGATGTGAAAATATAATTTTAAGACGACTAATAGAATAAATAAATTGGCTTCTGTCACAATTCTCCATTTAAAAAGTACAATGTTATGAAATAATTGTATAATATTCCTATTGTTTAGATATTTTATTGCATTCCTTGCTATTATTTGTCTGTATTACTTAATATTTAATTAAAGTAAATAAGGAGACAGTGCAGCCACTTAAGAAATGGAATAAATTAGAATTTCCAAGAAATCATGCAACACACAATAATACTAAAAAAAAAAGAGGACTTTACTGAAATATTTGAAGCAATTTATTATCAATTTATCTTTTCGAAATTAGTATAGAGCAAGAGAGTTTCATAAAAAATGGATTATGGAACGTGTTCTCATGGAATGGAGTACATGTTGTAGTGGAGCACGTACAGGCAGAAGTTTGATTTGACTCCGTGACACTGACTTTTTACAGGATAGGGTTGTCAGCGCTACGCCCGACAGCCATATTAGAACGGGACCTATAGCAAAAAGTGAACCACTGCAAACATCCATGGTACCAGCGGGACTCAAACCCGATGCCTGTGGCCAGAATGGTAGTCACTGACCATCAAGCACCCAAATTTGGAATATTAGTAGGTTTGGTCAGTCGCTCTACTGTCATATTATGCACATGACGGCTAAACACAATAGGGACCTACAGTTTTAAAAGTGGAATGTTAGCAGGATTAATAATTAAAATTTTGTCTTGGAGGAATTGTTTAAAATCAAAATCCCGTTTAAAACAGCCACCTGACCTGTCACTATACAGTTACCTTTGCATTCTAAGATGAATATTAAGATACGTATTTTTCAAAAAATAAACAGGACCACTGTCTATGAAGGAAGGCAAGAAAAAAATTAACTTTTTTTTCTGTTGTCAAAGTAGCGGGGGAAGCACTGAACAGAATCAAAAGATTTCCCTGCTATAAAACAAAGATATAAAACGGAAAAGTTTAAGAAAAGGATGACAATTAAAATTGAAATGAAGCAAATTCGGAAGTGCAAGGCAATTTTTTTTTCTTCAAAAAAAAAAAAAAACTTTTCTTGTTACCGTAACCCCAAGCAAATGAAACGAGCTGTCTTTTCTCCAACTAATTACCTCTCTTTTAGACTGAGAGCAGAAAAATAATTTTTCTGCCATATTCAAGAGATTTTAATTTGCCCCTGCATAACAAGCGACTGTTTTTTACGCTGAGCTATTCGCGCTGACATTTGAAATGGAAATGACTCATTAAATTATTTTAGGGACGTAAAATAATGGAATGAATATTTTAAATTTTTTTGCAAGAAGAATTTAGGGAAGGAATCACTGTAAATTAATTAATATGAGAAAAAATTTCGTTAAAAGAATGGATGTGAAAATATAATTTTAAGACGGCTAATAGAATAAATAAATTGGCTTCTGTCACAATTCTCCATTTTAAAAGTACAATGTTATGAAATAATTACATAATATTTCTATTGTTTATATATTTTATTGCATTTCTTGCTATCAGTTGTCGGTATTAGTTAATATTTTATTAAAGTAAATAAGGAGATAGTGCAGCAAATTAAGAAAAGGAATAAATTAGATTTTCCGAAAATCATGTAACACAGAATAATACGTCTAAAAGAGTGAATTATTTGAAGCAATTTATTATGAAATTATTTTTTCCAAATTAATGTAGAACAAGAGGGTTTTATAAAAAAAGAATTATGAAAATTGGGAATTCATATCTGTATTAACACGAGATGAAGGTATGAACATTTTTTTTAAATTTTCATTGCATATATAAAAATAGATGAAAATTATTAAAGGATTAGATTTAACTGACAGTTAAAAGAAAGTAAAGAATTTTACTAATGATAAAGTTGTATCAAAATTATATAAAAGTAGGGGGTTTAAAATTTCAGTGTATGGTGTGTGCACATGTCATTTTGCAATGTCGTAAATGCATTTTTTCAAAAGTGTCATTCTTTTTTAAACATTGTAACTTTAATGAGATGTACAAAAACTGTTTTCTTTAAAATTAATAACATTTTTTAAGCATAAATGTTCATTAAATTTATTTAGTTAATTTCGGTTATCAAATAATTTGTTCGGTTACATTGAATAAATATACTATAATTTCAGTTAATATTAATTTATACAGTTTTAACTTATTTAGATACTTAAAACCATATTCTTAAGAATTTGCTAAATAAAAGAAGAGTGATAATGTGTTAATTATAAATGTTGAAATATTTAAATATAGTTTTAAATGCCCAGAAAAATATTTTTAAAATTTTCATACATAATTCAAAAAAAGTTTAGCCCAAAATATTGAAAATCATAGTTATATTCCATGAAATAAAAAACATATTCTATTGCAAGAAAACAGTGAAATTCATAAAAATTCGAAAGTTATTTAATAATTTAATGCAATAACTTAACTTATGTATTAACAAAAGTCAGTGAATTATCTTTTCCTTTATATTTACCTTCTAATTACGTTATTGTTATTGTGTTTATATTGTATTAATTTTACATGCAGAATTTATTTTTACTATGAAAAAGAACCCTAAAAACTATAATCACTTAATACAATTAAATAAGATTAACGTACGATAAATACAATAATTTTCGTAATGCAACAATAAAATAAATAATTTGTTTTTTGATACCGATATTGTGTTACCCTGATGCACTTGCTACAATTATTAAAATAATATTGACAGATTTACCATTTAGTTAAAAATGAAAAGTATTTAATAGGCAATTTTGTTGTAATTAAATTATGAATTAAGTTGATGTCATATTATATCTTTTTTATTATCCAAAATTTAAATTAAATTAATTAATTTTGTATGACTTATACACTTTGTTTATTTGAAAAACTCATTTAATGATGTTACTATTTCATTATCTTAGTAATATTAAATTCGACAAGAATTGAAGAGAACATTTACTAGATTGGTATATCACTGATTACACAACCTCGATAACAATTTTTTGTGTAATTAAACATAAATAAATAATATTAAGTTTTTTAAAAATGTAAGTGCTGAGCACTTTAAAAACTCGATAAATACTTTTTTTCCATTACCTTAAATACAATCACGAACATTCAATCAAAATTACAGTTTTCACTCTTATCTCACTAGTGTACCCTCGAAAATTCCATCTCAATTAAACTTAATTTTAAAAAATAATTTTAAAAACCTGAGTGCTTGGCATTTTAAAAATCTAAGGGCTAAGCACTTTAAAAACTCGATACTTAATACTTTAATTTCCATTATCTTATCAATACAATCACGAACATTCAATCAAGATTACAATTTTCATTCTTATATCACTATTGTACCCTCGAAATTCACTCCCTAATTAAACATAAATAAATAAAAAATTAATTTTAAAAATGTAAGTGCTGAGCACTTTAAAAACTCGATACTTAATACTTTTAATTTCCATTACCTTATCAATACAATCACAAACATTCAATCAAAATTACAGTTTTTCACTCTTATCTCACTAGTGTACCCTCAAAATTCCTTCTCGAATTAAACTTAATTTTAAAAAATAATTTTAAAAACCTGAGTGCTTGGCATTTTAAAAATCTAAGAGCTAAGCACTTTAAAAACTCGATACTTAATACTTTTAATTTCCATTATCTTATCAATACAATCACGAACATTCAATCAAGATTACAATTTTCATTCTTATATCACTATTGTACCCTCGAAATTCACTCCCTAATTAAACATAAATAAATAAAAAATTAATTTTAAAAATGTAAGTGCTGAGCACTTTAAAAACTCGATACTTAATACTTTTAATTTCCATTACCTTATCAATACAATCACGAACATTCAATCAAAATTACAGTTTTCACTCTTATCTCACTAGTGTACCCTCGAAATTCCTTCTCGAATTAAACTTAATTTTAAAAAATAATTTTAAAAACCCGAGTGCTTGGCATTTTAAAAATCTAAGAGCTAAGCACTTTAAAAACTCGATACTTAATACTTTTTTAATTTCCATTATCTTATCAATACAATCACGAACATTCAATCAAGATTACAATTTTCATTCTTATATCACTATTGTACCCTCGAAATTCACTCTCTAATTAAACATAAATAAATAAATTAATTAATTTTAAAAATGTAAGTGCTGAGCACTTTAAAAACTCGATACTTAATACTTTTAATTTCCATTATCTTATCAATACAATCACGAACATTCAATCAAAATTACAGTTTCCATTCTTATCTCGCTAGTGTACCCTCGAAAATTCACTCTCTAATTAAACTCCCCATCTCCCTCTGAGTTCATTAATCCTTATAAGATCTTCTACCAAACGACCATTTTCTGAAAGCAGTGATACTTTATGCCTAATAACAAAGCACCCCTATCACCGAAACCCCCTTCCATTGTTCTCAAATAAATATACTGCAATCCTATCGCAGATGATAACCCCCTTTATCAACCATCCTATCCGCTAATTCGAGAATCTACTCAGAGAAGAATGAATGATGAAATTTTTAGCAACACAGATTCATTGCAGAAAGTAGGTGCTTAGTTGAAGAGGGAACAAGGGGTGATTCGTTCCCCCAAAATCTACCCCATTCATCTGGGTATTATCTCTCTGGTGTATGGATTGACACCAACACTTTCTTCCCAATGTGGTGATATGTCTTGAATACGATTTTTGTAGATCAGTGTTACAAAGATGTGTTGGTTGATAATTGTGAACGTAATCACTTTTATTACTCATCTGAGCATTTTTTTTTTTACAATTTAGATATAACTTACTTATATAAAACATATATACTTTTACACTAATCACTCTTATCTCTGTTTATGTGGATAGCTTATATATATTCAAAATATAGGACATTCTTGGGTAATATTAATTACTTTATTTCTTCTTCATTGGTGCATTCTTCGTGGTTCCATGGCGAACCAAGGCAGTCTGTCTACTTGCAGATTTCGAGACCGGTTTTTTCTTTTACGGGTAGGATTGTCAACCCTACGCTCAAAGCAATACAATCATATTAGACAGGGACCTACTGCTTAAAGTGGATTCCGAACCACAACAAACGTCCATGGTCCCACCGGAACTCAAATTCAACTCGAAACCCGTGGTGACAGTCCTTTTTATTAAATATCGAATCAAAGACATCAATTAAACAACATAACATATTCGAAGAGTTTTTTACATTCTTTAAATGAGGCGGATTCGTAATTTATTGGAGTATTTATTGGTGTGGTGGACTAGAACAGAGTGGCATTCCAAAGTCCTGTGGCACAGAGCTCCAGAGCGATAGTCACTCGATTATCAGGGCTTACTGCTTAATTTATGCAATTTATATTATTTAAAATGAGTTATTGAAAATCTCAAACTTTGAATTTTTGTACAGATATTTTTCACAATAAGATTTACAAAATTGGAAATGTTTTTGTAATCTGGAAATATCAAGGATCATATCTACTAGTTATGTATGAGAATATTAGACAGAAACTTATCATCTTTAAATTTTCTTAAATAATTATTAAATTATTAAAATTGTAATAAGTTTATTTTTTAAATTTAAATTGCAATAATAATTAATGGCAATAATTTTCGTCTAATTGCAATTTCGTCTAATTTTCTTTGGAAGGAAATTTTTCCAGGCAATTTTTTTCGTTTCTGCGATACTGAAGTCTTGTTGCAACTTTTTGTTCTATCTTATGGCAGATATTTTCGCCAATATTTAAATCTAGCGACTTAAATGGCCATATTTAACATGCATGCATTTGCTCTACAGATTAATTTATGAGGACTAGGGAATAAATAGTTATCAGTCTCTCTCTCTCTCTCTATCTTACGTTTATATAAATTTCAGATTCAGTCTCTAAAATATCCTTTGTTTCCTTACAATGGTAGAATTTTGTAAAAATCTATTAGGTTATCTATGGTATTATAAGTAATTTAAATCGTTCCTAAGCTAACAGATAACAGACATGTAAATTCTTTTCAAATGTATATGCAAATGCTGAAAAATCTGTATGTATTTAACAATATTTGAGATCTTTTAAGCCAATTTTCATAAAATAAACAGCATGAATCTACTTTTAGGCATCGAGAATATTAAAAGAATGGATAAAATTCTTCTTAATACGAATTAAATTTGCATAATTTATTTTCCTTCCATTATTTACGTCTAATAAAGTTAAGTTTACGTATTTGATTGAATAAAAAATTTAAAAAATATGTTCATATAATGGTAAAATTCCTTTATAAGCGAATAAAAAAATTTTATATCAAAAAGTGAACTTAAATTAAAATTATTTTCTCCCTTATTTAAAATAAATTCAAAAGTTTTAATTTCAGTAAGTTGTTTAATCTTCTGATATGTGGCTCATATTTCTGCTTTCTTTTTAAGCGTTTTAAGACAACAAAACTAAATAATTATTTGTAAATATTAAAATTTTATTTTTATGATAATAACTTTAGTTATCTAAAGCCTTTTATTTAATCCAGTAAAATTAATTAACATGATATATAAATTCATTATGTTGATATAAATAAATTAGGAGTTTTGTTTAATGAAATATTTATTTTCTACATAAAAGCCGATTTACATAAACAATATACAAATAAAAGTATCTCGAATATTGAAACTTATATTTATAATATTATGAATTTTATATACAATAGAAAATATTATGATTTGCATGTGAGGATACAAGATTTTCCAACCATTTAGCATGTAGAAAACCAAACTTTTTGTGAGTAAACAAGAAATATTATTTATTTAACAATAACTGTTCAGTAAGATACTGATGTAAATACACCATAGCAAATACGCAGAAATATTATAGCGTAATAAAAATATTTGGAGGGCTAATTTGTTTTCGTAAGAGCTAGAAGGTCAAAAAATTTTCCTGTTATATAAAATATCTCAGGAAATAAAAGTAGAAAAAAATAATTAAATAATTTTCTTTTTATATATTAATATAAAATGTAGCATATTTTAAAGTGCATCATTTAATTCTATTTTTAGTCCTAGATGAATTTTAAATATAAATTCAGAAAATAGATTATATGTATAGTACACTGTTGATATATTCTTCTATCCCGTAATCTCTTTCTAAAATGCCACAATTTGGAGCTAGTTTAGAAGTTTCAATAGTTTCAGATTATATAGTATAGTTATATAGCATACAATAGTTTCAGAGTATCAAATGAAGCAATGCAAAGTTAATAATTAGTCATAATTTATATGTAGAAAGGATTTATTAAATGTAACCTTATACATACAACTTAACATATGAGAAGTAATTTTAACAACAGTTACGTTAATATGACTAAAGCAAATAAAAGCATAATTAAACTAACTTTCAGTAAAGAAATTTTTTTTTGCACTTAACTCTTTTTCTGAAAATTTTTTAGAACATTTAATTGAAAGGGATAATGTTCTAACATATGTTCAATATTCAAATAATCATCTAAACCAGCTCTCCTGATTTCTAAAAAATAAACAAAATTTCATTTTAAAAACGTTTGGGAGATGTATAATATAATTAGCCAGGAACACGAATAAATTAGCGTGTTTAATACTTGTTTATGAATAATTAACATTTTTAATGCCTGTTTATGAATGAATTAGGAAATATTTAACGTCTTAAAATTTCTAAAATTTCAATTTATTTTTTTATTTTTAACGTGATTCCAAAATTAATTTCGTGTTTTAAAAAATAATTTTACTTAAAATTATTGTCTTTTATGCATTAAAATGCGTGAAATTATAAAAAATTAAATATAAAAAATATTAATTATAATTAATATTATTAATTATAATTTATAATTTAATATTTAATTAATAGATTAAATTATCATAATTATTATATTATTTAATTATTCGATATAAAAATATAAATTTAGTATTCTACCAACAAATTTCATAAATGACCAGATTTCTGTTTAAAACTATAATCTAAATATATCTGAACTTCTTTAGTTGAGCAGTATTAAATATTTTTGTAAATTAACTCTTGCAAAAAGTACGTATTATTTATCCAAAGCTTATCATTATGTTTAAACTCTGAAAGTTGCAAGTTTCTAGCTACATATTTTTCACCACGTTAAAATTAATAGCTTCAGCAGTTAAAGAGAGAAATTACTTTGAAAATCTTTGAAAGTAGTAATTTCGCAAACTATTAATATCACAAGGATTTTAAAAATGGAATAGTTAATCTATTCACCCATTAGCTAGTCCCAAAATCTATTACAGGAAAAATATCAATTTAAATACCTTTTTTTTTTTTTTTTTGAAATTTAATAATTTTCGTGATAAATTTGTGTTGTATAAATTTTAAAAATGATTGATTTATCTTTTTCTGGTGAATCGTGTCAGTTTAAAAATATAACAGATTTTATCGAGAATAAATATAATTCATATTAAATATCCATCTTCAAATTTTCAAATTGAATTTTTATTATTTAAAAGACGCTATATTTTTTGGAACTTATTTTTGAAAATATAATTTGTAAAGATAATTTTCTTTTAAAACAGGAATGCATATACTAGCAAAATAAAATGTTTAATTTATTTATGTATACATACATATGTATATAATATATTCGATGCTTTTGACATTAAATTGACAACAATAATTTAGAGATTTAGTTTAATTCTTTAGCAACTAATGACCAAATAGTGGCTATAATAAAAATTTTATTATTCTTAATTAAGTATGTTTGTTCATTATATAGTATATATATATATATATATATATTACCCTGTATGATTATAATTAAAAAGTTCCACTTTCAAAATACTGTAAAAAAGAATCACTCGTCATAATGAGTTCAAATTTGAATTGAAGCTACTTGAAGAAGGGGGAAAACAGTGTGGCATAAAAATAAAAAAAGTTTCAAAAAAATTCACCGATCTTTACCATCCAAATTTGGATGACTTTGCCGTGGTAGATGAGCTTTCAATTAACAGTGTAACAACTGTTGAATGACTTGAAAGTCAATTTTTCTGTCAAAAACAAAAAAAACAACGAAATAATCAAACATATTGAACACTACGGTTGTTTTTTAATGTGCAACTCATGCCAAACACATCGTAATTTCGATTCAAAAAATATCACTGGCAGCCAAATTCACTTTTTTATGTCGCTTACAGCGTCATCTATCAATACACTTTGGAACGTTTTTGATACAGTACCGTTTTCCCCCTTCTTCAAGTATCTTCAGTTTAAATTTGAACTCATTGGAAATAAATAAATAAATTGTAGATATAGATCCTGCATTTGAGCTACAGCATTATGTTAAAAGTTCTTATTTCACGATATTTCTATAAACCAAAAGTTTTGTGTAATTGCTTGTGTATTTTAAAAGCAAATGGTGTCAGCTATTATGAGTTGTGTTTTCATTGCTACAAATATAAGAAAAACATCACATCATTTTATGTTTTTTTTATCCGAATTGTAATTTTTTTTCTTTTATGCTTAGCAAAAACGTTTTGATACTTCTCTATCAGTGGAGTTATCGCTTAGATCTATTTTTAATTTTAATCTCCATTAGATGATTTTCAGTAATGATTGAGATCTCTTTAAAATCATGGTTTTCATATTCATCATCTTATTATTGCCATGATTGCCAACGTATTTCGTTGATTTATAATGAGTTAGTAATTAAAATTTTAAATACTTTTTTTATGCTTATATAAATTATTACTTTTATTTTCTCTAATGAGGTGGCGTCGAATTATGTCAGTTTGTAATAAATTAGAGAATATTTACTAAAATATTTTTTTATTATAAATTTTTTTTTATTTTTTATTGTATTTTTATTTACACTAGAGCCATTTTGTTCATTATTTAAAAAATCTGGAGGTTTTTAACTATTTCTCATACAACTTTTCAAAGTAAATATGATATGTGTAGGGGTGAATGCATTCCTGGTTCATTCACGTAATTCTCTGATTTTACATTAATATTGAGTTTTTATACCTTTTTTTTTTTTAAGTTTTTAGTGTGAGGTTGGGCAATCCGATGGTAATTGGATGGGGTTGGGTTAAAATACTTGAGACACAGGTTGGAGAACTCACTGATTTATTTACACCACAAATACAAAACAGTACAATTAAAAACACACCATATTTTTTTTTATTTCCAATGGCAGGATACAATAAGTAATAAAAGAAAAAAAAGAAAAAGAACACAAGAACAAGAAAACAACAACGAGAATCACTTAGTGACATGTTTAGCCCATAAGGACCCTAGCCTCCCAGTAACGACTATGCACAGTAGAGGAAACAAGTGCAGGGGCAGACAGGAAGGTGAGATGAATCCATGTCCTCTCCAAGACTGCAGAGCATGTAGCTTGGGCTTGCAAATATTTTCATTCGAAACAGATGATTGGCCATGTAATCATGGCCCGTCAGGAGTTCTGAAAAGGGCAACAGCTTTAAACCTGGGCTGATCAGGGATGTTTAAATTGCCAGAATTGTAGATCATTTAGTTGACAAGGCCTTGCCCGAGATGCACCAACGAGGAGATCTTACGTTGCACCAGAAAGCATATCATATTTAACACAGAGCATTCTCATAAGAAGAAGACAAATCATTCATTGCAAATTATTTTGAGGGAGAGTAGTTTAAATTTTATCAAAGAGAATTTCTTCAAATATTCATTTTATATATATATATTTAAATATATATATAAAAACAAAAATTGAATGAAATAAACTTAATTTTGTTTTATTTTCTTTGGAAATAAAACCATTCCCCCCTATTATTTAAATTGGTGTTATTGTTAAGCATTTCTTCGCCATCATTAAGTTACAAATTTCATTTTTTTACAATTTTTTTTTTTTTGAAAAAAATGCATAAATTTTCCCGAATTTTTCATGCATTTTCAATTTTTACACTTTTTGATACATTTTAAGATAAACTTGTTAGACTCATACCAATTAAAATACCTCTAAACTACTGTTTCATCTTCCATGAAAATTAGTTTTTAATATTTAACCAAGAAAAGGCATTTGCATGGAAAGTTTAAAAATGTTTTTCTAAGTAATGTAGAATTTAGTGTTAGTTTTCAAAAGCTGATTATCTTATGAATATTTCTAAAAATATTTTTATTATATTCCCATACAATTATATATATGTATATATATATATAATTTTGTGTGAATATAATAAAAATAATAAATATGTAAAATTAAATATATAATTTTATGTGAAATTAGAAAGCCAAAGTAATTAGAAAGAATGAAACTAAAAATATCTAGTACAGAATCTGTATTTACCAAAAGTTCCAGTCTGTGTAAAATTTCATTTATTGCTAGCATGTAGATATGCATATCATTCCTCAACTAAATCAATTGATTAATTTATACGAATAGAAATATTTCTTAGAAACATTCGTAAAGATAATATTCTTTGATAAACCATCATTAAATTCTACATTAATTAGAAAAATATTTTTAAACATTCCACGCAAATGCCTTTCCTTGGTTAAATATTAACATATACATATTTTTGATAATCATGTATTTTATGCCAGCGTGACGTCAAAAACATCAAAAATGCTAAATTATAATAAAATTCTTATAGATTACTAAAGAAACAAAAAAGTAATTAGGCTAGTAAACAGACGGAATTAACAATTTTCTTCAGAAATTACTGTAAGTATTTCTGCTATACAAGCAATTTTATATTAAAGAGCAATTAATTTTTATAACCCGAGGAAAAACTTTTCTCCGTTATGCAAAGAATATTTAAATATATTATTTTATAATAAGGAGACAAACATATTTTCTGACTTTTTGTGTAAATAAATTATCATATTTATACTCCATTTAGCTAAAAGATCTAAACTCTTATTTTTCCACCAATTTTCACAAATTGCTTTTAAAACCTTAATGTAAATTGTCAATAATTTATGTCCACTTATAATATGATCTCATTTTAAAAACTATTTCACAAATAAATTTCACCAATGTCTTTGATAAATAAAATCTTCAATGAAATACTTATATTACTTTCTTGAAATGTTAACTAAATCAAATTAGTATGAATAGTTATTCCTTAAAAATCCCATTTCTCAAGAACGATTTAAGCTAATTCTATATTTAATAATTTATATAATACATAAATAACTTAACTTAAAAATATAACTTATTTTGAAATCCATTTCACAAATAAAGCTTCATCAATGTCTTTTTATAAATGAAAATTTTCAATGAAATATGAATATTACTTTCTTAAGTTTTTAACTAAACCAATTTAGTATGAATAGTTATTCCATAAAAAAATCTCATTGCGCAAGAACGATTAAACAAGCTCTACATTCCAGAAACGTAAACTATTACAAGTGCATGACTTTAACTACAAGTAAATAATAAATAGCCGTTTCATTAAAAGGCTAACTGCGAGACTTTAACTTCTGCAAACTTTTGAATAATGCGTGCAAGCATTAACTATAATCATCGCTCATAAATTATAAAAATAGGTTATGTTCTGCATTATAATAGTTGGTTTTCTATTAAAATAGAATTAATTTAAGTCTCTTACAATATTTCAAATAAATGTTGTTGAGGGTTGAGTTCTAATATAACTAATTATTATTGATAATAACTGATTGATAATAATAATAATATATTTTGCGCGTAATGAGCCAAATAGAAACTAATAATGGCGACTGCCTCGTATTTCCTACTTATTTAATCGAATGATGACTATCTTATTTTATTAAATATATTTCTTACTTTTTATGTTACAAACTCTTTCTCACTGTAAAGTGTCAGTGCATCCTAATTAATGTGCTAGAATATTTATGCTGATTGTATCTACCACTTTAAATATTTCGGAAAACTTGTAAAATAGTTAGTGATTCTAATAAAATGTTTCTACCGTATTGCCTGATTATAGCACACATTTTTTTCCAATTAAATTCAATACATTTAATTTAGAAAGTTCCACTAAAAAAAAATGTGCCTCTCCAAACTAAGGAATAACATAAAAGTATCTTAGTATTCGTGAAGAGATATTCAGAAAGTTTTGCCGGATTCAAAAGTTGTAGAAAAATATATTATGTTGTTATTCGCATTGTATGTTATTTAATATATTGCTGTTTTTTTTATAACGATATAATACGATGATGTATATACATTGGTTTATACATTATTTGGTAATTTTGGTTTTCAAATTTAGAGCTTATTCAAACAAATCTTTTTTAAACAAAGATTTTCAAATTTTTATTTATGTTTTACAGTAATTTTATAAGCATAAATAAAACTTATATACCAGTTAAAATATTTCAAGCACTGAGATGAAAATTGAAACATCAATGCCATCTTGATTCATCATCATCAACATTATACTTTACCTTAATAATAGTGTCGATTTTCTCCTATATTTTTGTAGCATCCACTTCACAATTGAATGTCACATGGGAGAAAAATAAGAAAGCTCCTACACGGTAGCTTGTCTATCGACGTGAGAATTTTATCCATGCTATCACTATCATCATTAAGTCTTGTTTCCGCTAGAAGCTACACCACTTCCAGAGGCAAGTGGCCTTCAGAACAAGCATACTGTAAAAGACATCATTCAAAACAATCAAACAACAACAATATATATTAACTTAACAACATACAATAAACAACATATAACAAACCAATCAAACATATAAACACTTATATAAGTTATAAAACAAACGCATTACCAATCAATTCGTTTTCTCTTCAATCCCACGTGCCTGAGCTCTAAATGGAAGGTTATACTGCCTTCTGCATGTTATCGGGATACTTCACTAGATGTATCTTTGACGCGGATCTAGTCATCTATCAAACAGAAGTAATATCTTAAATAACTTGTAATATCGTATTTCTTGATAAATCTATCCTCAGAATGCTGTAATTAATTTCCTTTCAGTTCAATAGTTTTATATAAATTTTTTTATGATTTCCTCAATATCTTTTCTTACCCTGTTATTTTATATATTTTGTATACAATTTTGTGGTTTTTTTTATCTACCCATGCAATTTTGCTGTCCAGCCTTTTTATTTTTATGTTTATTAAATAATTTTCAGTTTCGTTACTGCAGCTATGCATACTTTGTATACTGAAGAACAATTTTTACTTTTTTTCCAGTTTTTTTTTTAAAGATTTGTATGCGAGGTATCTTAGAATATTTGTATTGCGAATGATATGATGGTTTTGTAATACAATTTATGTGTAGCGCTGGTAGTAGCTTTTGTCATGCATATATATATATATATTATTCAGCATAATAAGTGACAAGAATTTAGAAATTATATAATTAAGAATTATCAAATATTTCAAGTAATTAATTCATTATTAGATTATTTAATTATTTGAAATACAAAATGTTTATATTAACTTAATAAAAGCTTTAAAAATATGTAGGTATCATTACGTTTATTAGATTTTGTCGAGTGTAGGAAATTAATCTGCAATGAATTATTTTATATTCTCTTTATACAGATATTATGTTGCATTAAATGAATTACTTCAATATTAATAAAATTATATGATAAAAGTTTTGAATAGTCCCAAGTGTTTGCTGTGATGTTTTTATACCTATTGTGATTATTCATTTATTTAACTACGGTTTTCTCTTGGCTAATTTAATATGATATTCGTTGCAAAATGTTTATTATCTGAATTCTAATTTGATTAAATAATATTTCAACTTTTGTTAGCTTAATCATGTCTTAGAACTTAAAATTATGATAAAATTAAATACAGCTTTTAAGGATGTCAGTTGAAATAATTCTAATTAATATAATAACGCGAAATTAAAGTAATATACTCTAAATTTAGTTAATAAGTTCTGAAAATTTTATTAAAAAATTATAATAAAGCTATATTTGAAGAAATAGTAGTATCAGTGGTGATAGTGTTTCTTGCAGTCGAATTTTCTGATTAGAATTTTCAACAGTTGTCCTTGTATGAGAACGACCTCAATATTGTGACTTAATGAGAACTATTTTAAACCATAGGAACGACAAGTTGACAGAAAGTGTGGTAGCAGACGTAAGTCTGGTGTTTAAGTGAGTAGGAGTTTTTCAAACTTTCCTCAGAAATAACTGAAGCTTGGACCCATTTCTTTTTCATCTCGTTTTTTTAATAAAAAATTGACTCATGGAATTTGATCCTCTTACTGGAATTATTAACAAATAAGCGAAATTCAATTGGTTCAATACTGTATACGGAAAATGGGTCCTGATGTCCGCGTAATAGTTTCCTCACTCTCGGTGCCAGATTTTCGAGTTCGAGTCCACGTTGCCATGGATGCTTATAGGACGAATCCACTTTAAACTGGGGCCAGTCTAATATGATTGTTTGGGCATAAGGTTGACAATCTTACCCGTAAAAGAAAGCATATTTTCCGAAATCTGCCAGCAGGCATATTGCTTTGGCCCACCATGCCACTCATGGGATTGTTGCTCCAATGCAGATGAATACACACACAAAAAAAAAATGCACTGCATATGAGTGAAAAATATTTAAATTCACTTCCTGCGAGATTTTGTAGTATTTATTGACGTTGTATGACTAACATTATTTGTATATTAATATTTTTGTGCATATATTATAGAAATATTTTTAACTGTCAATATTAATTACATTGATTTAGCACATTTAAATAATTTCTATCATATATATGCATATACTTTTGTTTTGTAGATATCTTCTGCAAAAGACTAACTAACTTCCTGACACTACAGTCCATGTTGGGACAGATCGTCTGCCTACTGGCAGATTCCGAAACAGGAGATGCTTTCTTTTACAGGGTAGTGTTGTCCTCCCTACGCCCAACGTTATACAGTCATATTAGACCGGGACACGGTTTAAAGTGGAAACCACTGCAAGCATTCATGGAACCGTCGGAACTCGAACTCGCGCAGGAATGCTGGTAACTCGGCCATCAGGCCATCTTAGCCTTTGGCAGTCCCTTCTCAAAAGACAATTGATAAAAAAAAAAAAATTCGCATTTGATTATTTTATTTTTATTTATAGATAATTTTTTTTTTTTTTTTTGCAAATCAGCCCTTATACATGCTACGAATGTCGTTTTTATGCATATACGCCCATCATTGGTGAAAAATGTAGACATTGCATTCAGGAAAATTTTTATGGGTATTTGCATTTGCCACGATGCTGCTGGAGGATTTGAATTTGAGCCCTTCTGAACACAAACTGAGCACGTATCCAATGTAGAACATGCACTTGCGAAGAATTTGTAAGTAATGCTCACACTTTTCCATACCTATCCTAAAATTTCAAAAAGAATGAAGATACGTTGTTGCACTATCAGTTTCTACTGGGGTCCTTTTAGGAAACATGAATAAGAAATTTAACGGAACAATTCCTTCGTTCTCATCACATGTGGTACATGAAAATGATTTTAATGTTAGAAATATTATAGATTTATATTTATCATCATTAATTCAACATATAATTGCGATGAAATACAAACATCATAATCGTCAAATAAGTAATAAATAAAATGATAATACATTTCATGCAAATAATAATAAAAAAAAAATAACAAATTCTCCGATTCCAGAAAATTTAAAAAATTTTAGTTTGTGTATGTAATAATGTAATATGCATATTTATATTATATCATGTAAATTTATTTATGTAATATATACCAAGTAATACAAAATATTAATAAATAACATACATATTTAATATTACGAATTTAATTTTAATGTTGGGATTAAAAATTTTGTAATATTGCTTTTAGTTATATATTTTTATTGGCTTTTATCATTGATGTTTTTGGCTTTTTCACTAAATTGAATTATTTAGTTCTTTGACACAATTTATGTAAATAAAATATGAATCTTTGTCTTTGATTTTGAATTTACTTTTTCAATGTTTTTTTTAAATTATATTCAATTTGAAAAGCTTACTAACAACATTTTTTTATTTTTATATAAATTTTTTGTGTTTTTCCTGTTAAATGTATAAATCTATGTATGCAATCAAGTATTGCAAAAAACTATATTTGAATAATACATTTGATAAAAATGAATATACATGAACAGTTTTCTTATATATAAAAATTTATTTAAAACTTAAAATATTTGAATTTTTATTTTTTCTGAATTTAACTATGGAACACTAAATGGAAAAAATTTAACTACGAAGCATTAAATATAACATCACCTTTATCAAAAATAAATGCATATAACATTATAAAATTATTATATTAAAACAAATTATAATTTTTCTAAAATAAAATGATTAACGAATAATTGTGTACTGAAAAGTGAACTCAAAGTGTACTTTTTCTGTTTGCCTGTGTAAATAATTTTACGACATCAAACAAATAGATGCTTTATATTTTTAATTACAAAAATAATTCCTTACAACCAACATTTTATTCAAACAAACAAGATGCTTTTTTTTTTATCTTTTCTAATATTTCAAAATACAATATTTTTAATTATACTGCGATGTTTAAGTTTTGGATATTAAAAGAATAAAGTCAACTAATGAGTTTCTCAATAAAAATGATTTGAAGTATCTTTTTTAAAAAGCCTCCAAAACGGTAGATTCTTATCATTAAAAAACTCATTAAGCCGTGAGCACTTAACAGTTTGGCAGTACACATGCCCCAAAACCAATCTATATGATGAAAAATTACTTTTGGGGGAAAATGTATTTAAAAAGTTAACTTTAATGATGTTTTCATCGTTTGATATCCACTATTGGAAGAGGTAAGTCATTATATTCAGTATTTTGTCAAACGCGATATCCACACTTAAAGCAGAAGCATTTTGGATTGAAAAATGTGTCTACTTATATTAAATTGCTCCACATAGAATGGAATTGGTCGGGAAAACACTATTTTCCAATTTGTGTAAGAGTTTTAAACATAAATCATTAGTTTCTCAAGTAAATTGTTTTGTGCTGCAGTGAAATAACGTTTCCCTTGGCTTGATTGCTTTGTTTTGGTCAGGCTCATTTTCATAACAAGATATTAAAATTTCATTACTTTAACTGGGAAAAAAAGGTGGATTGTTCGTTTTGTATTCGTCATTTATCACATTTAATGTTTCATTTGGATGGTTGAGTAGCAAGAATTAATTATTCACCACATTTCATTCTAGCCTACAATAAATAAATTGGAAATTTTGTTCTTACTGTAAAATTTTTTTTTTTAAATGTTTTGAAAATGTTAACTAGGTAATTTAACAATTTAAAAATATTCCAATAGGTATATAGATAAGTTTTAAGTGAATAACTCGTGATGGTAAACATTTTTTTGAAATAAGCCTTAAAATGCTAATATATAATATAAAAACATTTAAAGACATTCTCTCTCTTTCTCAATCTCTCTCTCTATATAAAAGAAGAATTTAAAAACTTAATGCGAAATCAAATGAAGGCAAAATAAATAATTACAGGGTATAAAACTATAATTTTTTTTTTAAGGGTAATATTTAATTAATATGGTTAATGAATTTAAAAAAATTAATGATTAAATTATTTGCTACTAAATTTTATTTAATTTTCAATAGTAAAAATGAAATTGGCTTTGATGGCCGAGTGACAAGCGCTATGGCGCTCATTGCTTTAGGGTTTCAGGTTAGAGTTTCGGGTTATAATGCTTTCCATAATTCCACCCCATAACCATATACTGAGGAAAATTGGGCATATTCATCATAATAATATAACCATTCTGTTATTTCATTTTGAATAAAGGTCCTTTTCCTATAGAATTCGATTTTTTCCATTTTTTGTTACCTTGAAAATGGCTAACAAATGCCTAAAAATCTTTAAAATAAAATAATTTTAAAATTTGAAGATTTTCCAGTCATAAAACACAGTAAAATAAATCAGGTTTATAAGTCAAATTTAAAAAAAAAAATCAAATTAAATAAAATAAACAAATTTATTTTTAAAAGGAAAATAAATAAATAGAACAGTAGCTGAGAATGAAAAAAATGAACCTAACTGTTAATTAAAGTCTAATAATATGTACTCACATAGAATAGATAAAGTAATTGAATCACAAGGGTTTCATACTGACAATATTTTTAACAAAATCAAAAATAACAGGGAGAAAATTGTAAAGAAAATGGAAACTTTAAAAGAACAACTTTAACAACGTAGACGTTGAAATCAAGAATCACGTATATTATTCAGAGTTTACAGAATTCGTGATAATACTGTACTTAAAAATACGTATACAACTCTTGCAAATAAATAATAACCATTATAAGTATATTTAACAATACTGAATCATCTTTAAAATATTTTGGTTTTGATTCGCTTTACAACTTGTGAGCATGACAAAAACATTATATTCTTTTATTATGATAATTTTGTGTGCTTTTACCTCGATTTAACTTACTTAATCCACGGAAAGGGATGAAGAATTTAGATCGACAATTTTCAAAAAAAAAAAAAAAATGTTGCACATATTTAGTCATTAATATATACTTTCCACCATTTTCTATGACTATTTTACCATTTTTAGATTTCATCTTGGAAGAACCTTTTTCCCAGCAAAATAACTCCTTTAGAGAATTTCCTATCTCCCATTTATTGATCAAATTTTTACCATCAAAAAAATGTTGCAGAGACCCAAACAGATAATAACCTGATGGTGCTATCTCTGGATTATAAAGTGAATGTACAATTTCTTGTTCTAGTAAATCATTGAGCTTCTGTTAAGTAATTTGTATGAGGACAGTCGTTACTTTGTTGAAGAATCATCCTACATCTATTGAGTAATGCTTGTCGTTTAGTGAGTAAAGCTCGCATTAAATTCTCAATTGTCGATAGTTGATGCCTGAGGTAATGGTTTGGTTTTTCACAAGCAGTTCATAATACCCCCTTCTATATCCAGCCAAATGTAAAGTACAGCCTACTTTAGATGCAATCCCGGCTTTGCTGTGGCAATAAGGATTTTTAAAAAGTTTTAGCTTACGCACTGTATTTTTCGTGTAACGTATTGCATAAAAATATCCACTTTTATTTTCCAGTCACTCCACTCTTTAAAAGATCAATTTTATATTTTGTGATATGCAACATTTACTCGATGTCACATTCACATGGAAACCAAACTCCAGTTCAAGAAATCTTTTCCTTTTACTGTTGTTCCAATCGTTACTGTCCTTTCCACTACTGTTGTTTGCATACAGTGGAGTCTACAAATTAGTTCTTTACTTGTTTAATGGGTTTAATTTCTTTCAAAACAACATTATCTTCTTGCATTGGTTGCCTACTTCTCTATTCATCTTTAATTTTCTCGGAACTACACTCATGTCCATAAATTAAGGATAATTCGGAATCACACAGAAATTGAACTATAAAATAAAAATTTCTCCTGTAGAATTATCACACACATCTTTAAGAAGAATATGCAAATTACAGGAAACCACCAGATGGCGCGGATAGTACGTCACAATGACGAGAGTGTAAGAGAGGGGTATATAAGGAATGGTGGCAAAGAAGTAAAATTGTTTACAAGCGCTTTAAAAGCCTTTCAGTGCAATAACCGCATAGTTATGGCACAAAGGAAGCATTTGGATGATTTTTTACGTGGTAGAATTATCGGACGACTGGAATGTGGACGTACCCAGCTGGAAGTATCCGAGGAACTTGGAATCGCCCAGAGCGTCATCTCCAGGCTTTGGCAACGATTTCAAGATGATGGTAATGTGAGTAGATGTTACAGCACAGGTCGCCCCCGAGTTACAACGCCGAATGAGGACCGGTATTTAGCAGTTACTGCCAAAAGCAACAGATGGAGCACGGCATCAGACCTGTCTCGTCAGCTCTCTTCAGCTACCGGTACGACAGTTTCAAGTCAGACCGTGTACAGACGCTTAGGGCACATTGGTCTATATGCTCGTAGGCCTGTCAGATGTGTTCCACTCACCGCAACTCACTGTCGCCTGCGATTAACCTGGAGTAGAGAGCATGCATTGGGGACACCGCAACAGTGGTCTGGTGTGATGTTTTCCGACGAGTCCAGGTTTAGTTTGCAGTCTGATTCTCGCCGGACTTTCATATGGAGAGCGCCAGGTACCCGTTACCACCAAGAGAACACCATTGAACGACGCCGTTACAGCGGTGCAGGATGGCTCGTTTGGGGAGGAATTATTCTTGATTCCAAAACTGACCTGCATGTTCAGAATGTAACGATGACAGGCCACATATATCGGGATGCCATTCTGGAACAACATGTACGTTTGTTTCGGGGCGCCATGGGTGCTGAATTTCTGTTTATGGATGACAACGCCCGTCCTCACCGTGCAAACATTGTAGACGAATGCCTTCAATTGGAGGATATCACCCGTATGGATTGGCCAGCATACTCACCGGACTTGAATCATATAGAGCATGTGTGGATATGCTTGGCCGACGAATTGCAGCCCGTCAATCCCCTCCCCACCTGTCAACCGGAACTTCGGAGGGCATTGCTTGATGAGTGGTGTAATATTCCCCAAGATCAGATTGATAATTTGATACTCAGCATGCCTAGGCGTTGTAAGGCCTGTATTGCATCGTCCGGGAGACATACTCCATATTAACCATCATACTAACCATGTTATACTGTTTTTTGTAAATAGGTTCTTTTTTGAAATTTGCTCCAGGAGTAAAAATCGCAATTTTTATTAATTATGTCAAATATATAGCATCTTTTTGCTCTTTACCTTTTTTTTTCTTTTATTTTTTGTTTAATAAATAGACTTTACAAATAAGTCAAATTTGTTTTGCTTCTGTCTCTTTCTTTGCCTGAACTTCATTATCCTTAATTTATGGACATGAGTGTATTTGAACCCATCAGGAATTTGACTTGATACTCCAGATATTGAATTTGACTTGACTTATACATCCTGGATATATTAAGAAAGGTTTTGATTGCCTTTTGCAGCATTTTCATGTAGCCTAAACACAAAAATTGGGGTATGGAAAATAAAATAAAATATAACTGTAATGTTATGTAAAATAAAGGACATGATAATTAGTATAAAATAATTTTTAAAAAAGGGTGCCAAATTCTAATTCGGGCATTTATATCGACTTGAATTTAAGTAAGTTAAAATCCCTCGTTCTTTTCATTCAACCCAATATAATTAATATGTTTAATCAATTGCACCAACTATACAATAGCGCAAACGCCCCTTACGTTGTAAATTGGCGCAATTGCTATTTAGTCTATTACGCCAACCATAAATAATTAATAATTTAAAATAAATTAAAAATTAAGATTAAAAAAACTAAACTAAATTAAACAAATAAACTATTTAAAGTTGAAATTTAAAAAAAAAAAAATAAAATAAAATTTTCAAAATTTAATTAATCTTTCTTGATAAAAAAAAAATTGTAGAGACACAAATAATTTTCATTTGTTTTTAACTGAATTTATTTTTTTAAAAATAATATAGTGAATCCGTAGAAAGTTTTAAAAAAATATTTTTTTAAATAATCTGATATTTAATGACTGTTTTATCTCTTCCAATTAGTGTTAACCTCACAGAACAAATTAATCTTGCTCGCATTTCATTTGTTAAAGTCTATGTTGTCATTCACCGTTACACTAATAATGAAAAATTTTGAGTTACGTATTTCATATACATATATGTAAGTATTTTAATTAATTTACCGCATTTATAAAAAAAACCAGTTTTAATTTTAATATGTAATGGCAATTGCAACAAATAATTAATTTAGCAAAAATTTCTATAATATAATGATTGTACTTAACAAGCGCTGTCTCATTAAAAAATTTTACATTTTAGTCTTAAACACATGTTAGTCTTAAAAATATGAAGATTAAGTTTTCTTAAATTCGTCATTAATTCTGTGTAAAACCTTTAATTTATAAATTGAATTTGTATCACGGAAAATAATCATAATCCTAAAATAATTCCAACATTTGCATTTTTAAGCGGAACGAAATATTAATGATGTTTACAAAATTGTTAAGTTTACATTTTGACAAAATACGAAAAAGAGAAATTAAATTAATGCTGTTTGTAAAAATTCAACATTTTCCTCAATTGGAATAGTATGCATTTTTTATTATATATATATTTTTTATATTTGGCTTTGTTTAATATCCTGAAATATATAAAATTAACAAAGCATAAAGGAAATACATACAAACTAGATCCTTTTTTAGTTTAACATGCATAGAAATATCTCTATCCAAATCTGTATTACATTGCACTTTTCGAAATGTAATTAAATAAATAAAAACATAGGCAATTAAGCAAGCGTTGTATTAAGTTTCAAGTACTTAAAATCCTCAAATAAGTACTTTTATTATTATTATAATTAATTATATTTTTTATCATGTTAATTAATATGCATTACTATTTAATTGTTACTTAATTATTTTTGATAAATGTCCAAAGCTACAATTTCCATTGTTAATTTTATCTGTATTTAGATAAAATAGAATAGAGACAACAAGTAGGGGAAATTTTTTCCGTAATTTGTTAAAATTTCCCTTTCTGTAGGGACATTTTATTCAATTAAGTTAAATTAATGTCACCATTGAATTCAAAAGTTTTAAATAATTATATTTATATGTAAAGGTGAACTAAACAATGGTATTTATTTCTCTGGTTGGCAAAATATTTTAAAGTATATTCCTTACAAATCTAATCTAGAGTTTTCTTTCAAAATTATTAGAAAATAATTAAATAAAGAAAATAATAATGAACAATGCGAATTTTAATCATTAATTAGGATTCCACAAACGTTTATTATTATAAATTGGCCTTCTCAATTTAGTGCAGCAGTTTGTAAATGAAAAATAACATCATTATCCTTATGTCAGGTGAAAATATTGGAATAATTTCACTCTTTATCACAGTAATTCGTGATGATTGATTTTTATGAAAATGATGTTGCTTGTTGTGAATAATTAATGCATGCATCTTTAAAAATTAGATGCTTGTTTTTTAATATGCATAAATATATCATTGATCGTGGAATATCTAATAGAAATAATATTATTGTCTCAATGATCATAATTAAGCAATATATTGGAAGAAATATTTTTCAATTAATAATTATTTTGCGGATTTAAAAACATATTTTTTTGTTTTTAATTAAATGTATTTTTTTTTTATTAGTTTTTATTTTTAAAGGATTATTTATTGCTTAATTAAATTCAAAATATTGATATGTGTTGGAAGTTTTTTTTAGAATCTTGTATTTTCTACCACAGAATCAATGAATTAATTTTGGAATGTTAGTTAAATCTAATCAAATATGATCATTCAATTTGTGTGAATCAAATTAGATTAATTTGTACGAGGTGATCATAAAATAACTTTCCCTGTTTAAAGGCATCTGAAGCTGAAACTAATGAACGGGATGAAATTAAATTTCATCCATGAATTGTAGAAGGCATAGAAAGAGAAATTTTATAAAATAAAAATATGTATAAATATTAGTATCAACATTCATCGATAGATTAGATTTTGGCTCTATTGGTACTGTAAAAGTGTGTAATTTGAAATGAATGTATAAAAATGAGTAATGGAAGGGTTTAATTATGCAAAGTTTCATGTTCGAATAATAAAAGATGCACATACAGACAGGGATGTCACATGGTATAAAACTCGCAGAAAATAATCTTTTATTTGTCCACATTAGGGTCTCTGAACACCGTACAACATTTTCCATGAGTTAACCATCCTTGCATAGAAGATATCGTATTTGGTGTATGATATTCTTTTCTGCTGTACGTATGCTGCTCCTTTTGCTTGCCTTATCAGTGTTCCTTGAAAGATTTCATATCTAATGTCACCAACATATACACTGGATTATTTTATCCGGAGAGGCAAAAGTCTTATAGGAAGCAAGACATCTATTCCATCAGGAAACATCGGTTGATAACTTTCTCATTATCATTCTTGTAAGATAAGACGCATATTAAATACAAATCAATAGTCAATAGAAGAATTTATTATTAGCATTTAGCAATAAAAAGTTAGCGCTACTGGCTCATATGTACTCGGAAAGTTACATAACATATGTGACAGCTGTGCCAAAATCTCCAATTTCGGCAATTTTTAATACTATATAAAGTGCTTTGTAGTATTGTCTGCTGTGCAGCTTAATTGTAATAGGTTATGATTGGGTTGAGACTTGCGACACAGGTTTGAGAACTCACAGATTTATTTACACACGCCCAGACATCACGCACAATCTAATCTAAGCAATCCTTCTACACACATATAATTAGAGATATATTTATTTAAATGAGTTAAATATTGTATAATTATACATTCATGGAAGGTTTCCATTTCTAATCCGAAAACCCGATTCTTGGGTTTGCGCGAGATTCACGGAATATACTACCTCTTGTAGGCCAACTGACCAGTTCTCCTGAACTCCACAGAGGGCGTTCTTGCAGTGCGTAAGAGGAAGCACGGTTACAAATATATATAAATATATTGCAGAATTCATCTTCCCATGCTTTCTACAATCTGCATAAGAAATTTGACTTCATTCCGTTCGTTAAGTTAAACAACAGATGCCTCTAAACATGAAAAGTTATTTTACAACCATCCAGTACATTTTTTTCAATTCCTTCTATTAGCTCACACTCTCCCTATATATATATATCTTGTTCAAATTTTCAATCGTTCATAAAATACTTTTTATTCATCCAGCCAAGTTCAAATACATTTTTTTGAACTTGTAGTTAATGACACTTGATGTTAATGCAGTTTTTCAAATATTAATTCATTAATTAAATTTAATTAATTAATTTTAGTTTTTTTTTAAGATTTAAGTTGCATATATCTACCAATAGATGCCGCCAGATATACTTAAAAAATGAATGAAAATTATTTATAAAGGACTTTCTGCAATGCAGAAAAAAAGTAGGAATTGACTTAAATTTTTTTTATATATATATTACTACTTACTTATTGTACTACTTATATATTACTACTTACTGATTATTATTACTTTATATTAAAACTTATGGAATTTGCAAATCTCGTGCATCAACAATATCACAACCAGCATTATGCTGGTGGTCTAAAGTTTGAATCCACTTGGATTGTATCTTGCTGCCACTGATTTCCAAAATGAAAAAAAGTTAATAGTTCTTGTTACAAGGTGTCAAAACATCTCGCATCTACTTTAAGACATCCTTATGTGTTTTCGAGTCTTTTTTTTACGACATGCAAATTCGGATTGCCATGAAAATCCTCCAGGAAGGTAAATGTCTGGCCAACATCGAGAGATCCAGAGATTTATTATTTGTGGCATACATATGACATGCATAAGAAGACATATAAACGTAGGAACAAAATATTATTTTTTATTGCTTTCTCTGTTATAAGTCATTGTATTAAAAAATATCGCTTCATTTTCGTGATGCTCACTTTTTGCAACAACACTGCTTAATTAGATTACTTATATTGCTGACTGACATTTACTGCAGCAGTTCTTGGCTATAACCAAGATATCTACTTAAGAATTTACTCCGTCTTTCCACTTAATCTAATTAAATGATTCCAAAACCTCTAAACAAAAACTGCCGTTGGTTCAATTAAATATTTATACATCAGAAAAATTAGCAAATATTGATTAATTTATGGAACTTTTGAAAAAATAATTTTTAAATATTAAAAATTACAAAAAGTAAAAATAAATTAAGTATAAAATTACATAAAAAAGTAATTTGTATAGAATAAATGAAAATTATAATCTTTCTATACATAAATTATATGCAAAATACGTTAAGTTATAAAATAAATAAACTCGCATCGTTATTTTATGATTTCGTTTTTCATTTTATTAGTAAAATTTCTCAAAAGGCTTTGTATTTTATGTAAGAATATTGTTCAGAAAAATTGCTTGTTTAAATTATTTATTGTTATTCTTATTATTATTATTAGTAGTAGTAGTAATAGTAAAATAATAGTAGTAGTAATAGCAATAGTAGTAGTAAATGCGTTTTGTAAAGATACATTAAATGTGTTCCTAGCAAACTGAAAGACTAAAAGTGTTGTAAAGTTGGCACCAGGTTTGGCGAAGTATTTGGCAATGTTGACTGTTACGCTTTGCCAGATATAAAAAAAAATCCTGTTAATTTGCGCGATAGTACAACATCTTTCATCTTAATAAAAATGTTCAGATGATGTCCTCTTTATTTTGAAAGCAATAACCATAACAGCATAAAGATAGTGGAAATCGGACATTTGTCTTACATTGTTAACCTGTCAGCATTAGTTTTAGAAATTAAAACCTCTGTTTTAATTTTTAGCATCAACTTTTCTAAAGCAAAATATGTACAGAAATAGGTTCATAAGCATAACAAATGCATGTAATTTCCCCTTTTATAAACATCAAATTAATTGAAAAGTTGAAAAGGAGCCGTTCATTCAACATAATTGAAAAAAATTTGAAGGGCTTCCATACATTATTTCCTGACAAAAATTATTAATTTATATGCTTAAAATGCTGAAGAATATTTCCTTTAAATTAATTCATTCAAAGCCTTCTTACATTATATTATTCAATAACGAATACAAATAAGAAACAAAAAAGTTATCCCTTTTCTTGAATATCAAAATCATTCAAATAAATTTCGCAACAGCCATCCATATTAAAAATACGGATTAACATACAAATTGCGTTAGACCAATTTAACTAGAATATGATAAGAATTAATTGAAAAGTTCCTCATTAATATTACGTGGAAGGAATCAACGGAATTGAAAAAAATAATTATAAATTCAATTTCTTTGAAAACTAGACTTGCAACAAATATTTTGATAAATTGAATAATTCAAGAGCTAAGTAATATAATAAATACTAAAACTCCTGTTTACTGAATTAATAAGTATGCACCAATATCTAATTAGCTTGCTATCAGAAATTTCAACTGCATCAAGATTTATTTCTGTGAAATCCATTTAAAAGAAGGCTTATTTTCTGTGAATTTTGTAGACGCCATCGGTCAAATAGCTTTTGCAAAAATTTATTTTATTTTGGTGAAAACGATAAACTCGCAATCTTCTATTCAATTCTTGTGAAAATGAATTGCAATGGTTGTTGTAATGTATTAAATTCCACCAAATATAAAGTGAAGTAATTCGTTTTCTTTATACATGGTTTTAAAAGTACGGAGTTAACGGGACACTTTGTGGGAACAATTATCAAAGTATATGGAATAATTAGTAATTTGTTTATATTGTCCTTTTTAATTTTATAATCCTGGACGTTTTATTCGAAATATTCCTGGTACTTCCAATTAGAATAAAAAAAAATAAACCATAAATAATCCATAGTGATACTATAGAACCTTATGGATCTGCAATCATATGTAAAAATATGCAATTTGTATAGTTGATTCAAAGTTTCCTGTTGTACTTGTTAGATCACCCCTCCTCTTCTTGACCTTACACACAGTGATTTACAGCTTTTCTTTCACTTACAAATATAACTTGCTGCTCAATGATTGGTTAATATAGTTCTTGATTGATTAATTTCCCTTATGGTGGAATTCTATGAACAGAGTTTATGAAAGTGGGTTCCACGGTTTTTAAAAGTACTAAGAGGTTGATGGAGACTTCTGTGCAACATTTATTAAAGTACGAAAATATATGGTCTAATTAGTGAATTTTTTTTTATATCGTTCTTTTTAATTTTATAATCCTTCGGACTTTTTGTTCAAAATGGCGTCGTACTTGAAAATTAGAATAAACAATACATAAACCTATAAAAATGAAGGATTTTTTTTTTCCTCTTGCGGCTCAATAAGCATTTAACAACATATTTCGATTTTGTGCTGGTAGTATGATCTATAGAAATGAGAAGACTGGATGATTATTGTGTACTCGTGTGATTCACACATCGACAAATGTTGGTATTTTTCTGGTTTTTATTCCATTTAAGATTCAAAGGCCCAATTCCCGTAAAAGTCCTTCTGGGATTCAATAACAAAACATTCTTTTTCTTCATTCGCGCAACAGCCCCCACGGTGGGCCAAGTCCGTCTGCTTACTGCCAAACTTCGAGGCAGGGTTTTTTTTTTTTTATAGAGTAGGGTTGCCAACTCTCAGCACAGCCCTCTACAGTCATATTAGATTGGCACCTATGGTTTAAATTGATTCCGAACCATTATAAACCTCCATAGTATCGCCTGAACCTATGATGATTCGAACCCGAAATTTGTGGCACCAAACGCTAGAGCCCTAAGCACTGGTCATCAAGCCTCATAATAACACTCTACCATCAGAAATCTTTTTGCCTCATCGGTCTTGTAATTGGTCTTTTGTTAGCCCTTGCTCGAGGGCTCCGAGCGGAGTCCTTTAAAATTTGTCTTCCAGCTCGAGGGCTCCGCTACGGGACAATGCAAATAACAATATAAATAACGCGTTTCTTTTAGTGCGTATATCAAATTTGCATATGAATATGATCTTTTCACTAAAATCGCTTCGAGTTGCTGGTAATACGAATGAAAAAACTTCGAGTGCAAAGGGTTAATAATGTACTAAATGGAACATGGAGTTTTTATGCAACAAGAACATTCGTTACAAATTTCATTTTAAAAAATGAATATTAAATATTTGTCAGTTTTTAATTAATGTATTTTTTCTTTTTGAAATCCTTTCTGCTTCTAAGTATTTTATATGAATTTTGATTTTTTTTTTAAAACGCACGTATCTAGTTCAGAAGCCTTTCATATTTTAAAACAATTCTTATTTTTTTTCTGATAATAAAAATCACTAATAAAGATATTCAACAGCTATATCTGACAGCTGAAAATTATAAATCCCACAGCTGTCACGTATTTTAATACTTGAGTAAAAAATAAGTACGAGTTTTGTGCTAATGGGATTAGGAAAACAAAAACTCGCATTCAAGAGTAATACATTTATTTTGGAAATACGAGTTGACGTTTGTCACATTTAATATTTCGCAGCAGATAAAAATTTACGAATAACGTACAACGTTAAAACAAAAAATTTTAGCGACGGCTGAGATGTAGTTAATTTTCATTGAAATAACATTTTATAATTACCAAAAGAAAATATATTAAATTAATTAACCTTGACATTTGACATAAAAAATTAAAAAAATATGCAAAAGAAATGTCTGAAAAAGAAGGAAAATATAGCATAAAGAAATGGCAAGGGTGTTATATAAATATTTAAATGTGTTCGTTACGAAATTCTTAATGTTTATTTAGCATTTATTTTTAATGTAAAAATTTTTAGAAAGAGCAGTTACATTACATGATTAAAAAAATATGTACTTTAAGTGTTAGAGCAAATATGACATTTACGAGAGTTAAGATTCTCCCATAATCTGTCTGGATTTACTTTCCAAAACAAAAATTAATAAAATCTCCTATTAGAAAAACATAATAAATTAACTTATAATATGTTTTTTATTAACATTCAATAAAATTAAATATTATGTATATATTTATATATATAATACGATATATTGCATTGATATATACCATTGGCCATTTACCATTTTACCATTCCTATTTAAACTTGTCTTGGGGAAATAAAAGTTTAATATAAAAAAAAAAAAAAAATTTAAAGTCAATTCTACTTTTTTTTACTATAATGCAGAAAGTTCTTTATAAATAATTTTCATTCATTTTAAGTTTATCTGGCGCCATCTATTGGTAGATATATGCAACTTAAAAAAAAAAAAAAACTGAAATTAATTAATTAAATTTGATTACTGAATTAATATTTGAAAAAACTGCATTAACATCAAGTGTCATCCACTACAAGTTAAAAAAAAAAGTATTTGAACTTGACTGTTTATAAACGATTGGAAATTTGAACAAAATTTATATAGGGAGAGTGTGAGCTAATAGAAAGAATTGAAAAAAAAAAAAAAAAAAAAAGTAATAAATTATATGCATATATGAATGTA
>BPLR01008899.1:0-90589 GCA_021605095.1 Caerostris extrusa | reverse complement strand
TACACTCTTCTGTTGTAAATTAAGCATCTGGTACCAGAGCAAACAGTAGGGGAGTTTATTCCTTTTCATTTCTCTGTCTTACATAAAACATATATCAGGTTCACAATCCCCCCATTTTGGCAGAATCACATCCAACTAGGTACAGTTCTTAATCTAGAATTTGGCAACAGATTCTTTGCAAGTTTTTCCACTAAATTTTTTTCCAGTCATCCTCAATTGTCTCCCAAACTTTTCCTTTGGTGTTTTACACTAAAAATTAATAAAACAAATACAGTAATATATCACTAGTGTGCAATAGGCTTAATTTTGTCCCACACTTAGAGTTCTCCCTAAAAAAATCAAGAACTCTTGTTTCTCTCATATTAATTTCATCACAGCCTCTTTGTTTCCCTTACGGAAACTCTGACATTCTACTAATTCAGTCCATTAATATTTAACAAAAAATAAAATAATTAAAAAAACTCACTTTATTCTCTCTTATTGTTTCTTACAAATATGGCCTTCTGGTAGGAGATCGGCAAGTATGTTAAAAATTGTTTAAAACTATAAATTTCTATTCCTCAACAAAATTATAAAAAAAGGTGTATGAATAATTTAACGTCATAGAAGGTGCAAATGATATTTGTTTATTAATTATCACAACACGATCGTAACAGGCTAGTTATTAGAAAGGCGAATCTAGCATTATTTGAGGCGTTTAACGGAAATAATTTTATTCAATTAAAATTAATTTTGACTTAATTTCCTTATAATTGTGAATCAAATTGATTAAACTCCACAGTGCTATATTAATAAAAATAAATGTGAAAACTAAACCTTTTTTAAAATATTAAAAAAAGTCCTGAAAAAGAGTTAATGAACGGAGTTTCATATGCTTATATAAATCAGAAAAATTAAATGAATGCAACTATTCAAAATGTATAACACATTGCTTCTTCTCAGGTTTAGCCAATAGGAATATTTTATTTCTTGTCATATCACGAGAGAAAAACCTAATTGAATTAGTTCCTTATTGTATATCCATCAACTGCATTTCCTATCTTATCAAGATTTAGAACTTTCATAGGTTTTCGTTGATAGTTAAGCTAGTTTTAACTAGTTTTAAATTTCATTATTTTTTTTTTCTCGAACAAGTAATGAAATTAGGCGCATGACTGATCTCTTTCGAGTGCCACAAGAGATCTGTTTCATTATATTAAAATGGATTAAGGGTAATTATTCAATGCATTGACATCTGAGCAAGAAAAACGTGAAGCTTTTAAAAAAGATCATTCAATCAGTTTCTACAGTTTGGAAAGATTGTCTTGAGATGTGCCAATGATAACGAATGCTGAATTAAATGAACTTAAATAACCCTTAATGATTTTTGGTGAACATTTTTTAGTCGATTAAAAACGATACGTCTTGTGATTGACTCGCAAAACACTTAAACCTAAAATTAAAAATATTTTTAAAATGAAAAAAAAATGTAATTAAATTTCTTGAGTTTAGTTTTTTTTTCATATTTTAAAATTAATTGATTATTCTATTAAGAATTTGAAAATTAAACTAATTGTTTTTTATTATTATAGCAATAAAGCCTGTAACTGTTTACCATCTTAGCTCTTTGAATCAAAAGGAGATACTGAAAGTTTCCATATCTAGCTAATTATGGGTATGTTAAATCAGCAGGTTGGAAAGTCTTTTGAAGGTGATACGTAAAGGTGGCAACTTCCCAGATGCGCTGTTTAGGAAAATTTTCCATTTTTGCAAGATTATTAAGTCGATTATATATGGACTGACATAGCATTTTTAATAAAGTGATCAACATGTTGAACAATTATGTTATAAATAAGAAAATTGTAAACATTGCGAATATACATATTCGTGGACGTTACATGTAAATTTCATTAAACTTATCCTCAGGGCACACAAATATCTTGAAAATCATCTAATATATATATATAGCAAATTTCTTTTATATATAATTAAAAAAGAATTCGATCCGTGATATTAAAGTAATTTAAAAACCTCGTGGCTCAGTGCGCCGCTGGTGAGCATTAGGACGGAGGTTCAATCGCTGGCGCTTGTGTTGCCACTGTTTAAAAGAGAGGTAGCATTCGAGGCGGTTGTGAATTTTCTTTAGTCGTTTTCTCCATTTTCTAGGTTTTCTCCATACCATACGTAAATACGTGGTAGTTCCCGCTAAAGTCAAAGTCACTGCCCTCCTTTTTCAATGACACTGAGCAAAAAGACAGACGTCTACCTACGGGTGGTCCATCACAACAGAAGCTGCCCCACTTTCTCTCCTTCCATGAGACCACACAGGTTCTTGGACTTGGTCTGGATGTTGCCAAATGAGATAAAGTTTTTATTTATTTATTAAATTTATTTTATTTATCAATGTATTTTATATATTTTTCAGTTTTTTTATTTATCATTTTTTTTTATGCCTAAAAATGTTCTTTTACAAATGTGTATTGATTCAAACATTATTATTCATTTTGATGTATTATTAGTCAATATCTTTTCATCAATTACTATCATGTACAGATAAAAAGCAATATGTAGATGTAGAACCTGCTTCGAGAATAGCTCTTTTATTTACATGAAATCTCCGGATCTTTCCCAGCCAACAAGAAGATTGAAAACATTAAATAATAATTAAATATTTACTTTTTTTAAATAAATAAAACTGGATTATCTTCCCCGTCATAATATTTAATCAAAATCTGAATTCAAAAGAATTACATACTAGATATTATATTTTTTTTTTTTTACAAATTACCTATAATTGCAACCCATTACAACTTATTTGAAATATTAATCATTTGTACAGTGATTGATTTTACAGAAAATTAATGACTTTCTAAACATTACGACATGTTTTTGTTGATAAAATTCCTTCTACTCCCTATAATGAATTTTCTTATTTTAGTAATAACTCAGACTATAATTTTTAAATGCCTTTACATTTATATAGGCAATGGATTTCTAGATTCTAATTGAACTGATAATCCTCTAATTATTATGCTATTTTTATAACATAGTTTCCTCATTTATTACAAAAAATGATTAATTATATTTGGCTAGAAATATGTTCGTCAGTTATCGTATAATGATCTGTAAATAATACCTTTGTCCTTGAATGATTTTTAGGAAAAATATCTGATTAAATGAATACATTTAACTAATTTTTTTTCCGTTTAACTACAAAATATGAAAATTATTACGAAAGTTGTTTCAGTTGTGGGAATGATTAGTTATCTAATTATTATTATTATAAGTAATTTATTAGTTATTTACACAATGGGTTTTTCTTGATTAAGCATGATTTAAATGAACACAATTAATAAGAAAATAACAAATTTCCATTTTCGTTACTGTTGTTTGGTCAATTTTTAATACGATTTAATTTGTTGCGAAGTTTTAGCATGTATTATTTGCATGTTCATTAAACTCTATATGTAAATTAAAAATAATATTAATTTAACAAAATGAAGAATTTTAAGGATTGAAACTCAATTTTTGATTAAAATAAATGAATAAATAATTAGATAAAACTATAAAATTTAAAAAATGATTGACGTTTCCTAAGTACCCTTGAAAAAATTCATCTATAAAATTTTCTTGGTTGTTTTATGGTGCAACAAGAACAATTTACATGCATTTTAAACGTTATAATGTATGTACACATACATATATGTGTATATACAAACATGTATACATGAATACACATATACAATGTTAACCATACTATGATGTGAAACATTTAATTAATAAGGCATATAAGTTTTTACTCTTAATGGTATCTGTCTTGTGCAGACACATCTCTAGAATTTCTGCATTTCCTATCATACAAATTCTGAAATAAATAAAAAAAAATTTTTTCTTTAACAATGTCATGCAAATAGTAATATATATTGATTTTCGTTTTGTTACAAACTAAAGCAAATGAACTCTCAAAAACTAAATCAAATGGCAAAAGCCAAAAAAATAGATATATTTGTATGTTAAATTGTCTCTTTAAAATAACGCAGTTGTTTTTAATTAGGGAATTGTAAAGATAAACTAATATCATGAAATATATAAATCTTCTTCAATGGCGCAACAGCCCCATGACGTGCCGCCTGCGTACTGGCAGATTTCAAGACTGGAGATGTTAGGTGGTCGTCGCCTAATGGTCATGTTAGACGGGGACTTGTGGTTTGAAGGGGATTCTGAACCACCACAAACATCCATGCCCAGCTGGGAATGAAACTCGAAACCTGTGGTCCATGAGTGCCAGCCCCCTGCCATCAGGCTCCACATATATAGATTCAGCCTTCTTTCATAAATCTGAAAACCAATAAAATCTTAAACAGTAAAATTGATTGGCCTTAAATAATTGAAAATGTAATTTATAGAAAAATAATAATAATGAAAGGAAATAAATAATACGTTCCATAATAATAAAAGAAAAACATTTACAGAAAAAATTTACTGCTTTTGTTAAGAAGAAAATCATCGCAAATTAAATATAAGCAACAAATAATAAATAATAAAAAAAAGGACATAAAAGGGGGTAAAATGGCATAAAAGGGAAAAAAAAATAAGCACAATTTTTTCGTAGTCAAATTGAAAACAAATTTAATTTCGATTGTAATGATTAAACTGGTTTTATTTATTCTTACGTCAAAGTTCAATACAAAATAGTTAGTATAACAAGAAAAACAAGTGCTCATTTTATGGTACCATTTTAAAGGATCGAAACAATTACGAATAATTTTGAAATATCATTCAATGCAATCACAAAAAGGTTTCGATGTTTGTTGAATTCTTAATGATCAAAGACAGTGAATAACAGTTGCTTTTAATGTTTGGTTCACTATTTCTAAAAAAATGCACTTCCTGTAACATTGCAAAATGCGCACAATTATAACCCATATTTGATTCGTATCAATCAACCAACCTCGCCTACTTTATTTTAACAAAACCCTCATTTGTAATCGGAGTGACTTAATCAGGTGGGTGAAATCACTGTGATCTGTGGCCGGCGTGGTAACTTGAGCCATCCGGATAGTAAACTCTGATAGTATAATACTCAATCATTAAAAATACCCACGCTGTTATCACTTCTCTCCTCCTTATGCAGATTCGGACATACCCTAAATACAAATGAACTGAACCTCGATCACTCAAAAAAACGTTCATTGCCCCAAGAGTTCAAATTCCATAGACAAAAAAAAAAAAAGTGGTTTGCATAAAAATATCATTGAGAAATAACTAATAAAAATGTAACTATATCGAGCGATGATGGAAAAAAAATTAGCAATCAGATCCTACTTTTATTTTTGCAAGTTTTTTACGACAAGTGACAGATCATTAGTTTTCTTCTTAATTTTTTCTTTCCTTTTAAACTTTTTAATGTGAATAAATCTCGGGGTGTTGCACCCTATTAGGCGACAATCATATGCAAAGTGATATGTTCAATTTTTTTTTTTTTTTGTTAATTTATTTCTGATTTATAAAGTGTACAAACCACTTTTAATTTTAATGACAACGACAGTTGACGTGACAGAATGAAGGGAAAAAATGAATGGAAATATTAGGCGATCTATCTGTAATGACATGCCCAAGCCCGTTTTAAAATCAATGACGAGGTTCTCCTGTATATTTTACGACATAATCTGACAGATGATCTGTTCAAAGTCTCATTGATGGATCGGTCATGGCATACTCCATTTGTCCAGCGATTTGCTTAAAACTGTGCGGAAGTGTGTACCCCTCCCATTTCGTTAGCGGAGCTGTTCTTTGCAAATTGATGTACATTCCCTCAAGATATTAAGTAATGGATTTGAAATGTAGTTAATATGTAGGCAGTATCAATTCGACTTGAACTGCATTTATTGATGTGATAAAAACACACTTGTAAACTAAATTTATTAATCTGGTTAACAAATGTGTTTTTAGCAACTAATAGATATTACAAATTGTATATCAATATTAAAACTAAATATTTATCGTTTAAAATTATTTTTTTTTTTGTGAATGTCCATTTTTCTATTTATATAATAATAATAATATATAAATATATTATTATATAAATAATAATATATATTATATATACAGGGTGATTGTAATGTAAGTCCCACTTTCAAAATGCTGTAAACAAAGAACCACACTTTACAATGAGTTCAAATTTGAACTGAAGATACTTAAAGAAGGGGAAAAGGTACGGCTTGAATAAAGGTTCCAAAGTGTATTAATAGATGGCGCTGTAAGCGGCATAAAAAAGTGAATTCGGCTGTCAGTGATATTTTGAATCGAAATTGCAAAGTATTTGGCATAGGTGGCACATTAAACCAACTGTAGTGTTCAATATGCTTGATTGTTTCGGTTTTTCCAGGACTTCCAGTTCAACAGTTGTGACACTGTTAGTGGAAAGCCAATCCACCACAGCAAGGTCATACCAAATTGAACAGGAAAAATCGGTAGAACTTTTTTCTAATGCCATACCGTTTACCCCTTCCTATTTTATTATTATAAAAATGTATTATTATTATTATTATTATAATTATGAATATCCTATATTTATAGTTTAAATATTTTTTTTTGTCTACTCTATCAAATTATGTAAATGCTAAAGATATAACCATATGTGAATTTTTAAAAAAAGACAATAAAGCATGTTTGTTTTGCTAAACTGCTGTAAAAAAAGTGGCATCCATTTCCTTCTTTTTTTCTCATAATAAACAGGAAAATTTTGAGAAATTTCATTCTAAAAACTATAATTTGCAATGCAATAACAATCTTCATAACATTAATAACACAATAAATAAATAAATATTTAAAGAAACTAAGATTTTTATACCTTAAGAGCATATTTAAATAAACAATACAAGCTTTTCTGAGCTTCTATGTCGTACAAATTATTATCTTTTAGCAATTTGATGTAAATAGTGATATCAAAAGAAATCTCCCTACTTTACAGGAAAAAACAATAAATATATACACAACCAGTAAATTAAATGCAAGAATAAATAACTCATAATAAACGAAATGCTTATTTACTTCTTTAAAAAAAATAATAAAGATTTACTTTCAATAATGTAATTTAAAGCATTATTCATTTGGCAATTTTCACAATTTATCATTAAATACCAGTATTTTAAATGAACATTCAAAACGTCTGTACTAGTACTGTCAAAAACGTAAGTTCAAATCGAAATTTGTACTTAATACAATAAACCACCATAATTGTTTTAAAATATTAATCCGTAATGATTAAAAAGTTCGTTTTGAAATTAAATACGGAAACTGACTAAAATATTAAAAACAGGACTGACTAAGGAGAATGAATAGAGAACGTGAATTAAAAGGATCACACGATGCATACTAACTATTACCATCTCTTCCCTGCTTTAATGTTGGGACTTTTGTCAATTTATCGATTGTTAGAAATTATGCAAATTAAATTAAGCTGATCATCGAAGTATTATAGCCAAATAAAAATCTAACTAATGATACATCAATGGTTAGCTTACAAAATATATGTTTTAAAACCTTATAATTATAACTTACACATTATGATTATATCATCTTTATCTAAATTTACACATGACACTATTTTAATTTTTCCAGATTTTTTTTTATCTATAAGAAATCCTTAGAAGAAAAACATACTTACAGACACATGGTATTTTCATTTGAAATAAGAGAATTAAATTGCAATTTTAATACTATAAATAGAAATATGAATAATCTCTTTTATAATGATAAAACATATAATTTTTGCCGATGGTAAATTCTTCTGTCCAATAAGAGATATTTCTTCTCAATAATGTCTTCTTCAAATTGTCCTTCTCCATGCCTGAAGCCGAGGAACGGCACTTGGGACTTAGCAGGCCAGTAGACAAATCTAAACACAGTCCACTCTCCAACTAAATCCCAGGTGCAGTAATCTCTCCATTTTCTTGCAGTATTCTTCTTCTTCGAGCACTTCTTTCTTCTTTGGAAAAGATGTCTTCTGTTATGCAATCGAAGTTAAAACACCGTCCATACAGAAAACCACTTTTTTACCATTAGACACGCATTCATGTACAATAAAGAACAGCATGCAATAATGATATTAATAAATCAAGATGTTTTTATTTCTGTAGAAAAAAATTTAGATTTCGGAACATCATAAAATTAAAAGAATAGCATTACCATTTAAATAATTAAAATACAGGCTAAAAAGAAAAAAAAATATTTACAGAAACATGGCTATAGGCCTATTTCATAGGCTTGGCCTGTTTAAAGAAACATTTCGACTGCTATACTACACAGCGATAAGCGAATACTATATAGTATAGCAAGCGAAATGTTTCTTTAAATAGTATAGTATAGTACATCAGGCCATTTTGAGCTTAATATGATTATTAATTCCAAGTGATTCTTTTGTAAATAAATGAAGCTACGACTTCGATCGTCACGCATAATTGATTGTGTTTCCAAAAACAGAAACGATCCGCATATGAATGAGTTTATGATGTGTGGGATGGAGTGATGCCAACAAAATTATGTGACTTCTGTTTCTACCACCCAAAAGAAATTCCACAAAGTAAAAAAATAATAAAAAAATGCAAAGAGAAAGAGAGGTTCATATGTTCATGCATGATCAAACTATCATGATGTCCAACACGTGTCGTCGAAGCTGACGTTTTTTTTTTTTTTTCTCCAACAGGGGTCATCGAATGAGGCGGGGAAAAGGAGATGACACCCCTTCACAGGGCGAAAAACACGAGCTCTAATATTTAACATTCAGGTCACGTGGATTCCCTTTTTTTTATTTATTATTATTCTTATCAGACAGCTGCCGAAAATCGTTCTGAATAGAGAGAGTTGAGCTGTTGCCATACATGGCGGTTTTCGACAGAATCGTCTGCGGAATTTCTCAAAGAGTTCAGAACGAAACTCTTCGAATCGGAACGGTTTTCTTCGCCTCTACTTAAGCCTTTCGATTATCGCTAAGGGTAATTTTGTTCGAAGAAATGGAACAACAAAAAAAAATCGTTTGTAGAGATACACTGTTTAGCGATATTGGTTTTTTGGAGGGATGCTTTGGAATATATAATATGAATTGATGGTGACTTTTCTGATCGTCATGCTTTGCGGGTAATGATAATAAAAAAGTAAACGTGAAGTGGAATAGTCATCGTACTTTTAATGTGTATCCTTCAAAAATTCGATTCGATTTAGAATTACATTTTGTATTCATGCTGATTTCATATTAAATAATATTTTTCCCTCATAGTGTATTTTTTGATTAAGTAATTCCGTCTAACCAATTAATAATGATCACATATTTTTTTCTCAAAATAATTTTAATTGTTCTATTTAGAAACATTGGACGTCAAAAAGATTAATGGTATGTAAATAAATCGCCTGATATTTCTAATAAATTTATATTTAAACAGCGACAATATATAGAGATGATTAAAATTTCATAAATGTATAGCTTATTAAGTTATTATAAATCATTTATAATTCCTTATTATTTTAATAAACTTCTTAAATTTATATTTCCATACATGTCAACTTTGCATTTTTATTAAAATTTTTCATGGCACATGTGCATGGCCATTTTCATGACATTAGGCTTCTACTATATTACAATCCACTTTAAGCCATAGGTCCCGGGTCTCCTATGACTGTAAGGGCGTCACGGAGCAAAAGTCAGACTTCTACCTACGGGTGCTCCATCACAACAGAAGCTGCTTCCTTCCCTTCAATCATGAGTACGTGTGGGCTCGTGGGGCTTGGCCAGCCAAGTGGGATAAGAAACAACAACAACAACTATATTACAATTTTGCATTCGTTATTTAATTTGAACCTCTTTTAAAAGATTAGAATTCATCCTTAAGACAATAATAAACGTAATTAAAATTATACACGAACATCTGCAAAATAAATAACAAAAAGGTTTTTAAACTTAAAAAAAAAAGAGACAGAATTCTCCTTCAGTTTAAGGGGAACTTAATAGCATACTGCAGGAATGCACTTTTTAAGCTACAAATTTCTGTGACTTCATAATTTACTATTTTCAGTTCCAATACATTTAAGGATTTTATGCAATTTAATAAGTAAACTGGGTTGTTAGGGTCTAATTTTAAATAAGCAACAATGATTTCATCCCACTTTTTAAATTTTCATATTTACTCAAGACACTTATATGACACATATAGACACATACATCATTTCTTTGCATGGTTACTGAAAGACACAATTGAATCTCATAGATATATAAATAAACAAGGGACCCCAATAAACATGCATTTTCTTTAAATAATTGAACTTATATCCTGAATTCAGATACAAATGCACTTCACAATTAAATTTTACTAAACAAACATTTCTGGTCAATATTGCTCCTAATTTTTCAAGAAATTTCTAGTGAAATACATTTCAGTTTAAAGAACATCTATGCATATATATTTTTAAAAATTCAAAAGCAGTCTAATAAATAAATTAAATAAATTATAAATATTATTTTTTATTAACAAAAATTCTTTAAACAACAGTAGGACAATGAAAACTTTGGGTTTTTTTTATTTTTGGCAATGGACAATTTGACGATTACCCTTACAAGTAGAATACAAGAACAAAATCGGAAAAATAAAATTTTGTTGTAGGCTATCTCGGATTCTCTTTGATAATCGATACACATGTATTCAAATTGTCCATCTGCATCATAGAAAATTCAAATGAATTCAATTCATTTGAATATTTCAGCCGATCAATCTAACCTATATCAAATCTAACTAACACATTTACATAAATTCGCAATGTAATCTGACAAGATATCTAAAAGATCTCTGATTGTGTAATATTACAGATTGCAAAATTTGTTATTCAATATTAAAATAATTAAATTAAAAATTCATAATGCAAGATTGAAAACATATTTATAAGTAAATATGAAAGATATTCGATTTCTATGAACTCATTGTATGTCTAATACCAACAATAAAGTCAAATCTTCTACTTTAATTAACACTGTCTTGTGAAAACTTGTATAACAATATAATTTTTATTGACTTAAAAACGTGTACAAATTTGGATGATAAAGATTAATTTCAAGATGGCTAAACTGCAGATTTATTTCTCCATGCTACAGAATTTTATTGTTTGCATATTTTTATTTTTATCATTTGCTTTTGTACATTTATTTTCATCATTAGGTTTTATTTATTTATTTTTACCGAAAAATATCATTGCTTTTGACTATAGCCTTTTTTAAAGATTCTAGCTTAAGAATGTTACGAGACTTTTTATTCGTTACCAAAGCAATTTGCATATTTTGTGTAATAGTTAAAATGTATTTGCAAAACAATAAAAACAGAAAATATAGTTTTCGGATTCGAAAAAAAAAACATTCAAATTTTATGAATATTTTCGAAATTTTTGCAATGTGGCTACTAATAAGAAAAACTTTGGAAACTAAAATTGTAGCAATTCTTTTCTTTTAGAAACTAAAGCGTTTTCTGCGTAAAAAAAAATAAAGAAAAAATAAATTGATATAGCTGCAATTTTACATTTAATATAATTTTTCGTCATTCTGTCGTAAAGCATGATAAATCTTTAATTTATCTGTCAATCATGTCTATAAAAGGCAAATTTTATTCCTACTAGTTATGCAATCATATTTTTTCAAAAACACATAATTATAATCTAAGATTCTTATCGAAATAATTTAAAATAGTTTTCAAAATGTCTCTTTTTGGAGTTAGCTTCTCCACTTCTAAAAGATGAAATTAACGAAAAAAATAAAATATACAATTCATACTTGACGACTAATGGTAACCAAGTTTTAATATACTCTATCGAATTTATTTGATGCATTTAATTTTTATGTATTTAAGTTCATATAACATTTTATTTACAGATTTATCTTTAAGTTCATATAATATATTATTAACAAATCCATCCTTAATCATTAAAATTCTCAATTTTGTATTTTTGAAACATTATGATAGTTAAAACAAATAGCAGAAATTAATGCATGGAAAATAAAATAAAAAATGAAAAGAAATGAAATCTGATTATTATGAATTTAATGTTGAAAAATTTTATAAATAAATATTATTATTAAATTATTATTATTTTAATTAAAAAATTTTTTATATTTGTATTAAAGTAAAAAGTAGAAAGAGTTTTTTTCTGTGACATTGAAATCTATGTGTACATTTGTTTTTTAATCAAATAAACAATCAATATTTTTTTTCTTTCCTCTAAATATGAAAAGGTCAAAGTGATGTTGATATAAAAATCAATGATTTTAATTAAGTTTAAAGTTCTAATAAAATAAACAACAATTTAATCTTTAACATAATAAGCATAAACAATACTAAAATGATTTGAGAATTATATTATATTTTTCATACTTACTAAACATACCTTTTAAATTTATGCAAGACTAGATTGAAAGAGATTTCAGACATTTTATCATGTTACAAAAATATTATGTTAAAAATATAAATGTGAGCTTACTTTTGTGACTACGTGTTGACTATAATTTTAATATACTTTAATATGAAAAAAGATTTTGTTTTAAATAAACTTACCTACAATAATATCTGTGCATTCAAAACCAACGTCTTAAATTTGAATTAGAAGGTGAGCGGACTTATACTAGTTTTCAATATGAATCCTGAAATTAAAAAAAAGCATAATGTAAATATTGAAATACATTTTACATATAAAAAGCAGCATGTATATAATTTGAAATGAACATTTTAATATTTATTATATAATTTAATAAAAAAATTTTTAAAAACCAAATGCGTATCATGGACTATTATCAAAGGGTTTAATTTAATTGTAATACGCAAATAAATATTAATTTACGTAGTATTTTATAAATATCAAAATATTCTCCAAATTCAGCAAGGAAAGTTAAATTTTTATACACATAGATAATTTATTAGAAACATTTATTGCAAATTATTTAAAAATATTAAAGTTTTAAATAAACAGGAATTAGACATTGGCCATTCTCGCCGATTCAATAATTGGTATTGGTAGTAATTGGTATACTACTACTTTGGTACATAAATGTAAAAGGTGAAGAAAAAGGTTGTGAAAAGGAATGTAAATTTATTCAATTTAGATTGAACAAAAAATTACTGTAAATTCCTTTCTTAAATGTAACTTTTTTATGAATGAACGAAAACTTAAAAACAGCTAATTAAGGCATCCAAAATTTTATAAAATTTTCGTCAACTTTTTTTCATTTGATGACTAATTGTTGCCTTTTTTGTATACATTAGAACAAAAATGAGATGTGCTCTAACAATAATTAACTTATTAACATTTTTTTATTAATCCTATTAGGCAGATACAACTGTTCAGGTTAGTTACCAATCTATGTATCTCTTCAAAATTAAACAGCTTTTCCTAAGCATTAAAATCCAATTACCTCCTGCCATTGCAATTAAATAAAACCCCAAACAGGTACATAACTATTAGTTTCCACAGCAGCACTTTAATCCCTTGTGTAACCAACACAACAAATGCAAATACTGAAGACCACGCCCCACGCTGGAAATTAATAAGTTGTTTTGCCTTAACACCAGATACCACTCTGTTATTACCACTCTTTAATGCTTTGCGTGTCCCCCAAATCACTGAACACAGCGTGCGATGCGTGGACAGTGAAAATAACATAGTATACCCAGCATCATTAGAAAGAGAACTTCCTCAATTACTGGAAGGGCCCATGGCCTGCCTGTTTATTTATTGACTGTTATTTACCGCCTCTAGATTCCTGTCATTATCAGATGGGTCAGACTGACACTTTTCGCCGTGGATTGGGATGAAGTAATTGGTGGCATTCCGAGATGAAATGATGTGCCATCTTTTGCCAAAGGTGTAAGATCCTGGCCATTAATGAAGGGGTTAACCTTGGAGCAGTCACACTTATAATCAGCCGTGCTTCACCTTTAATCGGCTGTTTTACGTTGTTTGATTGTTAAGATTGCAGGACAAAGAAGGAAGTGCTTTTTTTTTTTAAAAAACTCGCCAAGTCTGTGCCAAATTTTATTGCTGATTTAAAAAGAAAACTACAATCTTCACCTGTCTGTGTATTTGTTATGAATGAAAGAAAAAATATTCGGTCTTACCAAAATAATATTTTTTTTCTACTACTTACTAAGCAACCAAAAAATACTGTAACTTCAATTTTTTTAAATTATAAGTGTTTAGATAATTTTAGCGATTAATTACTTAATTTAGTTATTTAATTTTTTTCATTTGCTGAAATATGATACAATGAATGCTTTATCTCAGTAAAGATAATTTTGACTAAAATTGATATACTTAAATTACAATTACTATTTTTATTAAATTAACTCCCAGGACTGCCATACAACATTTATGAAATCTATTTAAAAACGATGCAAAGTTTTCGCAATGGCAATGTCGAGTAAAAATATCTGTCTTGTTAATTCTTATTCGCATATTTTATGTTTATTTGCATCATCATTTCAATGTGTTGTTTTTGATTGAATTTGAGCACTTTTACTTAAAATCATCCGCAACAACAGCAGTGTACACATGCACCATGGGGATACTGTATTACATACACAATGAGCCTTATAAATTTGATCAAATTTCTCAAAGATGGCATCTGTTGTTCGGACATCCCCCTCCCCTTCCATCTTGAGGACAATGAAAGGGGTTTCTTGCATATAAATTATCGTGTCCATGCAAAATATAGATAGGAAGCTTTCGGATAGGCTTGCTAATCGAATTAGAAAAAGACTTCTCTAGAACGAAATCTTATGTGCTACTCACAAGTAAACCCCTGTCCTTCTTCATTCAATCTTTCCATATTTGTTCAGAATTTTAGTTAGATTGTTTCTAATAAAAATATCTTTATTTTTTATTTGTTAGTACTGATAATTATAAACAACTGTAAAAGGGAAGATTAAAAATAATAATTTTAAAATTTCTAAAAGAAATTCTAATAAAATTTCGTAAAATCACAATACTGGATAATATAGAGATAAAATACAAAAAAACAACACCTAGAGTTATTTAAAAATAGAAATATGTTTCGATAAAACATTAAAAATTGTTGTCGCAGATACGGTTTACATTAATTTTATGACTTACATTTTAGATAGTAGTATTTAAGGAAGTTTCAGGATTTGCATTTAATTGTAATTTATCATCAATTTTTCTATCACGGATAAATCCACATCTCCGATCATAGACGAAATCAATACCATGAATTAATTTTACTTATGTTAATAATTATTCAATAGCACATAATATTTTATTTATACATGCAAAATTTTAAATGAAATACTGATTCTTTTACTTCATTATTACAAAAGTGAGTATTTAACTGATTCATTGATGGGCTATTGTAATATCTTTATACGAACTAAAATTAAGTACAATTAAATAATCTTCATAATTTTAAATTTTATCATTTACTTATCAAAATGCATAGTGTCTTAGAACTGTATTGAAGACGGCAAGCAAAAATTTAAAGAAAAAAAAAGTTCATCTCATAGTTCACAGTTATGAAGTAAAGGGCATTAGAATGTTTTCTTTAATAAATAATTGAGAAATTCTCTAATAGTTTAATACAATACAATATTATGTAATAATACAATTTAAAAATAATTTTTTTTTTTTTAAGAATGAAATCCTATGGCATGAACCAAATGAAGAATGAACATTTAAATTAATAATTAGAAAAGCTGAATCTAGTAAAAATTATTTGGATTCTTGGATTTATTTGGATTTATTTAAATTTGAATTTTGGATTATTTGAATTTATTTAAAAATAATCATCTAAACAAATAAATTTTTCCATGCAAAACCATTGTTTATTACTTTCATACATTTCATGTTAATTTCGGATACAATTTACAATTTTATGGTGACATAGTAAATAATTAAGTTTTTAAATTATATCTCATTTCAATATAAAAAAAAAAAAAAATAACTGAATATTAAATTCCAGTAATTATTTCCAGTTTATTAGTCGCATTAAATATGCAAAATGCTCAAAAAGAAGTAAAAACCATCGACAGATATTATCTTGTTTTTTTCTCAAAAATATTGAATGGCTAATGAAATTTAATCTATTTTAATTTTCACGGCTGATTATCTCAAGGAAATGTGTAAAAAGTTAACATCAACGAATTCATTGTCTTCTAGATACCCATCAAAGTTATCGAAGAATGAAGAAACGTGAGAGCAATTTAATATCAAAGATAATTAGAGTCTGTTTAATAATTTTATTAAAATATAACTAAAATAAATCTTCTCAACAGAATTGTTATTCATACTGATTAATAATCTTCATAAGCATATTTAAAACACATGTTTATTTTGTCTTTCTCTTTTGTTTTAAATACATCATCGTAATAACAATCAATCTAATCAAAGGCTTTTTTTTTATTAACATTTCATTTTTAATTATGTTTTGATCTATTGTTAGATTTATTTACTTATGTAAATAAAAATTTAAATATTTAAACGAAATGAATTTAGAATGGATTTTAAGCTATTTTAATACATTGAAAAGTATTTTAATGCAATTGAAAATATTTCAATATACATTATTTTACAAAGCGCTTATAAATTTTTAAATATTAAATATTAAAAAATCTTTATGCTGTATATATATATTTAACAATATGATTTTAAATTACACATTAAAAATTTACAATGTAGCTATATGAGAACTGTATGTGGTACTTATAAAAATGAGTACTTACAAAATATAATAATGAAATGGAGGAGAAAATAAATAAGAGCTAAAACAAAATTTTTGTCAATGGTAAGTTGTTGACTAGTAATAATAATAATCGCAATAACCCGACTTGTGACTCAGTGCCAACGTGCGCCGCAGATGTGCATTGGAGCGCAGATTCAATCCACTGGCGGCTTTGTTATAGACACTGTTTCAAAAAACGAGAAGACTCGATGGCGTTTGGAATGTTCAACATCTTGACTTGTCTCGTCTACCTAGTGATAGTTCACCGGGTTTTCAACAAATGCGGGATATTTCCCCTAAAAGTCCTTTTGGAAGGCACTGCCCTCCTTCTTCAGTGACTCGGAGCGAAGTCAGACTTCTATCTACAAGTGTTCCATCACAACAGAAGCTGCCCCAGTCCATGAGACCACACGGGTTCATGGAATTGGTCTAGATGTTATTATCGACCAAGTGAGATCAGAAAATAAAAAATAATTAGGATGTTTAAAGTGATATATAAAAAAAATTCATACTAATAACAGATTGTAAATAAACTAATGATTATGTATTTTTAAATTAATACATTGTTTTGTCTGACTGATTTCAAGAGTCGAGAACTAAATTAATTCCTTTTATATCATTAAACTTCTCGAGAAGGGTCTTATTTGATTTAAGGAAGATTCTTCCTTTTGAAAGAATTTCAAGGGATTACTGGTATCTAAATAGTAATATTAAAACAGCCATCAAAGCTTTTCTTAAATAAATATAATTTAAATTATTATTATTATTATGCTTTTATAATCATTATGTTACAAAAGAATACGAATCTTTTTAATTAGGCACACATGTAGAGTTGATTAAAATTCTGATTTATGTTTCATAAACATATTTATGCTTGATAAATGTAATTATATTTAATAAATATAATTATCTTTGCTAAAAAAATTGTTAAAATATTTATTTAAGCTTTTCATGACTGTCAATAAATGAAATTATTTTAATTGCTATAGAAAATTATCCAGAATATTTTTAAATAATAATAATAATAATATTTTTATACTTGTTGTTTGGCTCAGAATAATTTTGCGCTGAAAATAAACTAAAAAATTAATTTCAAAACGATACATATCAATCAAAAGCCATATAGTATATTAATATTTATTCGGAAACAAATCATAAATATAGTAAAGCAATTCAAAAATAGTATTCCTCTATGCAAAGTCATTAACCATTTTATATAAATACATGATTATAATAGATATAGTTATTCATTTCGAATTTTATTCAGTTGTCATTTAAAATTAATATTTTGATATAAATTTTTTACTTTTTTAATTTTATAACAGTTTTAAATCTTCCTGTTATTTATTCATCCCATTAGAAATTTTCTGCTGTTTTTATGGAATTCATCTTACATATAGTCAAATCCTGTGGGAAAAAAATATTATGAAAATATTTTCGTGATGCTTAAATGTTTGCAGAAAAAACTTCGTGCACTAAAAGTACAATGATAATAATAATAATAAATCTAAAAAGTACATTCAGAAATAATAATAAAATAATCTATAAATTTGGAAGAAAATATAAAATATTTGGATAAAAATTAAAATTGCAAATTGCAAAATTGCTATGCTATATGTAATTTAAAGACGATAACAATTATCATGTTTTTAATTTATTAAATATTGAAGCATCTCATTAAAATAACCAACAATTATCATTATTTTAGTATAGTTTCATTCAGTAATGCTTAATAATTTAGCTACATTCCATGGGAATTAAATTTATCTATTCCATGTAAAAATTCGTTTTCACTCTCAAGATGCTACTAATGCGACTTATTTCATCACATGTTCATGATTTACTATCATTATTTTACATTATTTGCTATCCAAACCGTTATTACTTTTCAATCATTTAGAAATATATTTTAAACTCTACTTTCGTTGACCAAAATAATCAGCCTTTCCCCATTAGTTCATCCTTATTCTCTTTTACCAAATAATTAGTAATATGTCCCATAAACTTGTCTACTTTTGCATATAATTAAATTCCTTCTATTAGCTCTCACTCTCCCTATATATATCTTGTTCAAATTTTCAATCGTTAATAAAACACTTTTTATTCATCCACTCAAGTTCAAATACATTTTTTTAACTTGCAGTGGATGACACTGGATGGTAATACAGTTTTTTTAAAAATATTAATTCATTAATTAAATGTAATTAATTAATTTTAGTTTTTTTTAGATTTAAGTTGCATGTATCTACCAATAGATGGCGCCAGATAAACTTAAAAAATGAATGAAAATTATTTATAAAGGACTTCCTGCAATATAGTGAGAAAAAAAGAAGGAATTGACTTTTAAATTTTTTTTTTTATATATTACTTGTTTAAAGTGCATCAAACAGAAATATAAATATATAGCTTTTAAAATATAGCAAATAAAGTAGACGAAAATCATTTATATTTAAATTTATGTGCAACAAATAACGAAGATTTAAATAAAATAGAATTCAATATTTAAAAAATTTACTCAATCTATAACAGTACTTTGTTTGCATGAAACAGATAAAAGAAAATTTAATAAAAACTAATATGAGAATTCAAAATAAAAGTGATTAAAAAAATAAAATAAAACTAAGTTTTAAACAACATGTAGAGATTGAATAATTTCTGATTCGAAAACACACTCAAAAAGTTATAATACAAAAATTAAATTGTAAATTAATAACAGTAATAACAATTTTCTTACAATCTATGAATTTAGAATAAATATATTTCGTTAAAAATTAGAGTCAGTAGAAAAGAATTCGGATTGTGTTCAACGAATCCAAAATAAACTGTTCGGAATTTTCAAAGAAATTATAAATTATTTTTGGCATCATTAAAAATATCTATTAAAAGATAATTATGCTACAAGATTAAATAGAAATTTGAAAAAATATAAATTGAATGTATTTAATAACTAGGCAAGCAGTGATTTTATTTAAATTCGTGATAATATACCAATTATTTGTAAATATGTGCATTTTTTAATTTACGATGCAATAATTGAAAGAATGTATTCACTTATTTTAAAAATAAGGAAACAAAATTTATTTTAGAGTTAAAATTTTTATAAAATTTCGTTTTTGTCTTTTAAAAGAAGTCCTTTCTTTATCAAATCTTTTTTTTCTGGAGCTTAAATGTTTTAGGTTTTTTTTTTCCTTTCTAAATTTTTTTAGTGAAGTAAATTTGTGATATTATCTTCATAAGCGCTACATGCGATAATAAAAGACGAAAAAGTAATTGCTAGTGATGTTTATTGGTCTAGTAATACTTATTGGGCGGGTATTATATATATTGGTCTGTGTGAATATTCTATATTATTAAATATTTTATGATTTTATTAGTCCTAGGCATTTCCAGAATTCCAGAAACATCAAGAATTATTATTAATTTACCACAATGTTGCATTTTAAGTCTGGGAACACAATTTTAAGGCCCAAATTTGAAGCACAGAGCAATGCAATGTAAAAAATAGTAAAAAGTATAGAATGATTTACTGATGATTTGAAGATCAATTTCTCAAAACCCTCTCCTTAAATTGTATAATTAAAATATTTTTAAAAAAATTCCATTGATACTTGTTAAATATAAACAAATAAATAAATAATTTATTTTCTGAAAGCCAAATTTTTACTGAATTTTCAAGTGAGAAGCTAAACAATCTGACGTAATTAAAATTCAAAACTAAGTATGCTTTTGATTCTGGTTACTCAATATTAGATGCTGTTTGCTTGTAAATTAGTTACACGAATTCGTAAATCATTTTTGTCTGCAGAAAAATTTAAAACCAAGTGCATTCATACGACAGTCAAAATTAAACAAAATGACCAATACTTTTATCCATTTTTTTTTTCAAATTTTTTATCATTTTGTAACACATCGGGAACATTATAACAAAAGAGAGTCATATGAATTCTTAAAATCACTTTTATTTGCAGAAAAATGAAAGACAAAGTGCATTCATACGGCATTCAAAATTAAACAAACCATAAAAATTCCCAATACCATTATCCATTTTTTTTTCAATTTTTTTATCATTTTGTAACACATCGGGACCATTATAACAAAGAGTCATATGAATTCTTAAAATCAGTTTTATTTGCGAGAAACATTTAAGACGAAGTGCATTCATACGATAGACAAAAATTAAACAAACAATAAAAATTCCCAATACTTTTATACATTCTTTTCAAATTTTTTTTATCATTTTGTAACAGGCAAGGAATTTTATGCCAAAGAGAATTACTTCTTTGTCTTAAGCCAATAACTTGCTTTCGGTAGCTAAAATGTGTAAAAAAAATGTCTTCTTTCAATAATTCAACTCACAAATTAACCAAATAAAACATTTAATTCAATTTCTGTCATTGTAAGGAAATGAATCGTTAAGTAGATTCAAATGGTGAATCTAACTATTAAGATGTTAAATCACAAAGTAATTATGATTCCTCTTTAAAACGTTGAACAAAAACATTTTGCTTTTTCTGAAACATATTGATCTGGTAAGAACCAAGGATAAACGAACTACTTCGCCATCTAAAGTTCAAGACTAATTTTTTACTTTTCTTTGTAGATGATGAAACTTGGGTGTACGTTCGGAGCATCTTCTTCGCTGCAGATGTGTGTGTATGCAAAGCTAGTTAATTATTTATTCTGGTCATTGATGGCCGAAAGAATGCCGATCATCTGACCTCAAGGTCAAGTTCGCTGGGTAAGAATAACTTCGTCTGCACTTCGACACCCCGAGCACGCGCTGCACAGGGTGCAGCCACCCGGTTTCGAATCGTGCACATCCATTCAGAAGCAGTGATGGTTCAATTTTTGAGTGCAAACACGGTTGCCAACTTCTTGAAGAAAAAAAGCACTTAAGGATAATTTTCTTTTAAGAGGAAAATTTCTAAACTGTCTTAAAACAGATTTTTCACTGCTTAATCGGCTAAAAATGTTCAATTATTTTAAGTAAAATTCTTGCTTATAGTTAATCGTTAAAATTCTTGCATATAATTGATCGTTATAATTCTTGCTTATAATTCTGTCCATTTTCAATAACTATAAAATGCTTTGCAATTATGAGAAATTTTAAAAATGGAAATTTAAGAATTTTAATAATTTATCATTCTTTTGACAAATATTTTAAAAACATTTTTATGAAAATTTATATGCATTTAAAAATTAAATGTATTTATTGTTTGCTTCAGTTCACATTTGATTGATGAATAAAAAAAAAAAACTATTTATAATAACTTTTTCAAGAAATTAAAAGTAAGAGCAACAATAACAAAAAGCATTATAAATGTTTTAAGTCTAAAAAAATTCTGTTCTAAATGAATTTCTATATTTTCTTGATGACGAAAGTTATAATTTTGGAAAAAATTCTAATTTCAATAACTTCATTATTATTTATGTCCAAAAAGTTAATGTAAAAATAAAACGTTAACTGTATATTTTATTAATAATGTTTTTCGCTAACTGTCATTTGATGGATTGCTATTTTAAATTAGTAATTTATCGATATAGTGTAATCTATGGTTATGGATCATATTGATTTGTAAAACAATTTATCTCTATTTTCAATAACTATAAAATACTTACAATTTTCAGAAGTTTTCGAAGAAGATATTTAAGAATTTCAATGATTTATCTTTCCTTTGAAAAATGTTTTAAAAACATTTTTATGAAAAATTTATATGCATTGAGGAGCACGTCTAACTCGCGTCTATGCATCTGTTTATGATTAATGTTGTTGAACTTTGCGATATCAAGATTCCTTAATATTATTATAGTTTGAATGCTGATAAAAATGAAAGTAGAGGGGAAAAAAATAGACATTGATTGAATACCACTCACACTCAAGGGGGAAGAAACAGAATCGACTCATATTCTGGATATCAAACACATCATTCATTTCTCTTAGTATTTGTGAAGAAGCATGTTAAAGTCTAGAAATATTATTTTTGTTTATTTAAGCTTTTAGCTCTACACGTGTTTTTGATCTTTCAGATATGTCCATAATTCTTAATAGACCTTGAAGATTCAATAAAAAAATACTTTGAAATGTATAAAAATGAAATACAAAATGTACCTTGAAATGTATGATGGTCGATAAAAAGGTCAAGATTTTATAATTTCTTTTTAAATTTTTCTCTGAGTTCATAGCTTCTATTGCATTAATCTTCTTCATAAAATACAATAAAAAGGCATGCAAAATCTTTAGAAAAGGGGCAATAGCATGATGTATATTATTTTGGGAAACTTGATGGAACACAAGTGAAATCAACCCAAAAGCTCTTGTTTATGTCAGACTAGGCAGGATAAATATGTAGATCGGATAGTGCTTTCGTTCTGACTCGAAGGGGAGGTGCAAATTAGCACAATTATGTTGGCAAAAAGGTGGGTGCAATGTAGTAAGCCTATTTTCAGGATATATACTGATTCTGTTTGCCAACTCAGTGATAGATGACCTCAGGTCAAAGTACTGGTCATTCAAAAACAATATAATTTTTGCAAGCAATCTCATCGTAAGTAATTATTTTTTACAAATATATAAATTAAATTTGTTTTGAGTTATTTTTAAAATATTAATGTGTGATTTGATAGTGACAAGAAAATGTTGAGCAATAACATGCTGTCGGTACGTACTTTATTTTATAGTGGAAGTAAATATATTAAATTATATTTTAAAATTTAAACAATTAAACGAACGGGTAAAAGATTTTTCATATAAAATTGAATGTTTTAGTTCAGTAATGAAAATTTTAATGCATTTAGAAAATAATGCAATTAATAAATTTTAGTTTCGTACATACAAGTAAAAAGTATTTTATACAAAATTCATAACTTTAATCATCGTTAAATTCAAAGCATTACATTTACAGTATTCTGAGACTTCGATATAATTCCCCTAATTTGAAAAAAAATAATTGTAAACAGTTAATAATAATTTGTAAAAAAGTGTGTAAACAGTTTCATATTCAAAAACTTTGAATAGATACTTTTAATTATATACTAAAATATTTCATAAATTCAAATGTAGAATAAATTTATATTCAAATGTAGAATGCATTTAATAATATTTTAAGTTTAAAAAATATTACAAAATGTATTTGTAAAATATTACTTTTTTTAATTTGATGAATCATTTAAAATTTTGGATGATTTCACAATTTTAGTTATTTTATGAATTATAAAATAAAGTTTTATCAAAAGAAAGAAATTATATAAAATAAAATCCGAAAATACAAATTAATCATTTTAGCAATATAACTTTGTAATAGTCAATTCATATTTAATCTTTTAAGATTAAATACATAAAGTTTCTAAGCTTAGAAAACTTGTACTTGAAAACTAACAAAAAATAAAGTTAACTAAAATTAATTTTTAATAGTTATTTAAAAATTCGATAATTCAATAGCATAAAAACGATTTTCAATTCGATATAGAATCAAAAAATAAAAATTCGAGGACGATAAACTTGATGATGAAACATAAAATGTATTCTTATGTGTTCTTAATAAACTATAACTTTTATTTTCACTATAAAATTTTCAGTATTAAATTATTAAAATAATTTATTTAGCATTTATTATATTCCTCGGTTTACTGAAATATAATAAGGCAAAATTTGTAGAAGTCAAAATAAACTAAAGATAAACGGGTTTTCAAATTTTCAATAATTTTTTTAAATATTGAATATCAAAATGATTTTTATATTAGTGATTATAACAAAATAATCTTTAAAACTGGTAACACAGAACTGTAATAGATGTAATTAATTTTAATTAAAAAAGGTATATATATGTCTTTTAATTCTGTTTGCAAAAGCAGTTTACAAACTTATATCTAGTTGAAATTCGTATTAATAGGTAATTATTAGGTCCATGGACAAATGCTATTTACATATGGTAATCAACCAATATTAATCCTTTTTTTAATAATTCTCTCCCTACCATGTTATAATTATCAGCCATGGTTCATGCAAAATATTATCAAAAAAAAAAATAATTAAAATGCTACATTTTGGTATGTATATTTAAAATAAAAAAAAAAAAAAAACATTAATTAGAATCAGTATATAGAAAGTTCAATTTTGAAATTATAAGTTAGCTTTTACCATCTCAAAAAAGGTAGGAAATAATTTCACAATTAATGATGGCTTTTCCTGTCAGTTTAATGTTCATTTATTTGTGCTTAATAGTCTGTAATTATTTTTCATTAATTGGCTTTGATGATTAGTTTTACCGCATGATTGAAAAAGGTATCCAGGGGCAACATGAAATATTTTTGCGCGTATTACCATTAAAAATTATTTAAATGGCATAATAATTCATCAACTTTTCTCTTAAATATGTAATTAGAAATTTACCTTATGAAAGTATGTTGCTGAATAATTTCATGCAAGAGTATATACCCGCTAAATCGTTTTTAAAGTGCTCTATAAATTAACATAAGACGTTCAGGACAAAGTGCAAATGAAAGATTTCAAATAGAAAATATCTTCCAGAAGAGCCATCTTTAATTTACAGTAAAAAATACATATTAGATAGAGTACATATATGTAAGTTAAATGCTAATTATTAAGCCAACAATTATTTTTGAATTGGAAATAAAAAAACAACAACAAAGTTTTAAAAAAATAATTTGAAAATAGTTTTAATTAATAAATAAAATTAAAATAATTAATTTTGTTAATCGTTTTTTATTATTACTTTTGATTTAATTTTACTCATTTTGAAACATTATCCTTTTTACTGGGTTAGTGGAACGGAAAATGTTAAGAACCCTGTTCTGTCTGAGCCATGACACAGTGGTTACAAGCACAGTAATATAGGTTCGAACCATTGGAGGTTTGGTTTATCACTCTACGGTCATTTTGTGCACACTTTAGGTTAATTAGACCAGGACCTACAGTTTAACGTGGATTCCGAACCACTAGCAAACATCTATGCCACCGCCAGGATTCTAATCCTAAGTCCCCTTAAATGAAGATTGATATCAAAAGAGCCCATTGGAGTAGTGCGTTACAGTAACTGTTTAAGAAACGAGAGAACTAGATGGTAACTTAGAAAATGTACATAAGCACCTTGCATCGATTGTCAGGCGGTTATATGAGAGATTTTTCGCGTTTCTGCCATACAACAGACAAATGCAGAGGTGTTACCTTCAAAAATATTCTCGTAAGGCAATGTGGTCTCTTCATTATCATTGCATGTTTTTCTCTGTTCATGGTATATAACATCGACATTGGGATATGACATCGTAGGAATACGATATCGAATGGACACGACATCAAAGTACGACAAAAAACAAATAAAGAAATTTAAAAGCGCCTGCTGTAGATTATACGTACTTGTGTTGAACTTATGAAACAAGAATCAAATGAGAATACTTTAGAATTTACAGTAAGGATTTAAAAATATTTAGACGTCATATAAATATTCATTATGCATTTTATTTTTCAAATTATTAGTGGTTTTACGACAATAAACACAAAAAGAATAATTTATAATAAAATGGTCATGTGAAATATATATAAGACAGGAAATTGCAAAAAATAAAGAAAAAGCTTAAATTAGATGGGAACAAGAAAAATCACAACACAACGAAAGAAATCTGATCCTGCTGATTTCTAAATATTATACTTTTACCTTAATGAAGTAAAACAAACCATTAAGGAGATAAAATTAGGCACTGAGAACCCACATCTTGCTCCTATTCTCATGGAAAAACCATTCCGAGTAATTGTTTGGTTGCAAAAGCCAATTCTTTTAGGAAAGGCGTTTCGATTTTTATCGCGTATTGTAGATCTTGGCCGAAATATTTGCATAGAAAACTCGCCATCCTCTCAAAACACTTAACTCAATTATGATGTCAATCCTGATAAGGTTCTTCGCTCAATTTCACAACATCCATTAAAAAGTCTTCTACAATTAAACTTCTACAAATCTTTGCATTTGTTTACCAAGCGTAACCGTGCAATTAACCAACCGGAAATGTATTCTGCGTATGTTCTTAAAAACACATTGATGTATCAAAGGAAAATTCATTTAAAAGAGTTGTTATTGTCATTCATCTTAGTTTACCATCAGTCTCTATTTGAATCTTCAATATATTATGTGTCCATAGAAGCAAATGAGAAGGAGTAGACAAAGACGCCCTTGTTAAAACACACCATAAGAAGAACCAATGACCTAAGCATAACAATTATCAACTTCAAACACACGTTTAATGATTTTTAAAAGATCCTTTAATACATCAGGTCATTTGTCCGAGTAAAAATGGTCCTTTTATACAAGCCTTCATTGGTTGTTTGGAGGTATCCTTTGTTGTAACAAGACAAAAGTAAGCTGTCCAAAGGCATAATGTAAGAAGACAAAAAATTGAGATTCAAGTCAGACGGTATACTAAATTTAGAAAAATGATCGTTTTCTTTGCAATATGTTTTCAATTATCTCTTAACTTTTTTTGCGTCTTGAATTGCACAGAATTGGTGTGTTTTTTCTACCTTTTTTTAACATGCTTTCCAAACAGATCAACAAAAAATAAACCTGAGGAGGACGACTCATCCTCAACGATAAAGTAAGTGGGAAAAACATTGTGGCTAAAAACGTTTTTGTATAGCTATAGCTATGATGGAAAAATCATACATAGAAAAAAAAAAAACTAAATACATTCCGTGAAGATATGCTTGAATGCTCCAGAAACCATTCATGCATGCATTTTATTACTATGTATCCCTGTGGCCATGAGAAATCAATGTCTGCTCAAATTGTTCGCAGTAAACCATTAATATCTCATCAGGTGGTAAGGTAACTTATTGGTTTGGAGATGAAGATATTTTCAAAGCTGTCAGCCTGATGTTTAAGAACTTCTCAGAAAGAAAAAAGAACTGCGAAGAGTAAATTATGTGCTGATTGCTGATATTAGGCGAATGTAACAAATAGATGGATTACTAGAAGATAATTTAAAAATACCTTTAAAAAGTAAATCATAGGTTTGTGTAAAAATGCAGAGTATGTTTATTTTTCTTTTTGGCTTCAGAATTGAATGAGCTAAGATGGTATACTTAGAATTTGCTTGTAGAATATTAAATATATTTGTTGATAAATTCTGTTGAAAATTGAAAACCACACAGTGAAATTTAGAGTTTGTTTGTAAAGAAAGAGAATATTTAAATATATTTGTTGTTAAATTCTGTTGAAATTTGAAAAAGGAAATTTTGAGAGGAAATAATTTCAGTTGATATGGTTAGTTAAATAAACAATCGATTGCTTTTGATTAAATCTGTTACTTCCCCCAGTAACTTTTTGATGCATTCCCTATGAAAGGAATGCATAAAAAAAAAATGAAAGGAAAAAAGAAATCGTAATTTTTAAGAAACGTGAGATATCAGCAAATGGCAAAAACCTCATCTTCATGGTAAAATACAGAATTTTTCTAACTGTGGAGTGTAATACTAGAATGGAACTTGCTAAAGTTTTTAAACAATATATCAATATAAAAGCTATATCTGTCTTAAATTGCTTATTAAATTTAATAAGAAAAATTTTTTAAATTTTAAGAAAAGAAATTTTTCTTCTTAAAATTTTAAATATAAGGTTATGTAAGTCCTGCATTTTATATAATCTGTTAAACAATAATCTGTCTTAAATAAAAATAATAAAAGATTAAATTATGAAAATATTTTTCGGGATTACAGATACAATGAGAAATAAAATATCCTACACAGTACAAACAAATAATTAATTACAAAAATATTTATGAAACAAAAATAAGATTTGTGAGATTAAAGAAATTATTAATAAATATTCAAATTGAAGAAATTGTAAGAAAAAAAACTTAAATGAGCCCAATCAAATACAGATACAATTTTTTGAATGCTTTGCATAAATATAATCTTTCTGTTGAAAATTATTAATGCTTTTAAAAATTTAATTTTAATCAGAAAACTATTTCTAATTTATTTACCCTGAAAAATGACTATTCTCTGATTGCAGTTATGAAATTAAAATATCCTTCATGACTATAAATTTTTCTAAAATAAGATTATAATTCCGATATTAGATAATTATTACTTATTCAAAATCAGTTCCATTTGAGAATTTTTGAATAAACGCATTTTGTTTTTCTGGGAGAGTTACTGATTTCAATACTTTTTTTGATTAATGAAAGTTGTTAATTTCTTTATTCCTGGAAATAAGAGTACACTGATCTAATAAAAATATAATTATGCATGAATTTATTTGAAACAAAAACTGATTATAATGTTTTGTAATGTCTCCCCTTCATCCTTGAAGAAAGCGAAAAAGGGGGTGAGAGGTGTGATATGTCAAAAAGGGGAGCGAAAACATTTCTCTTACTAAAGAGTACAAAAATTAAACTTCAAAATTACAAAGCATATTATATAAGCAGCATACATTAACGAGATGCTAAACAATAACCGTAATTTTCTATGACCTTAAAATAGTTCTAAATAAAGAATTAATAGTTCAAAGTAGAAATATTAATTATAAACAACTGAATTCAAAATAAATAAAAAAAAAAAAAATGCATTCTATTGTAATGCTAATTGAATATTATCTGGTGAATGGATTTGTTTTTAGTATTATTACCCACGCAAATACAAAATCACTACTTGCATGTAAATTCAGAATTGTCTCTCACGAATAAATAATTTCAACTATATTTATATTTGTTTTTATCCATAACCTTTGATCAAACGGCCTTTATTCTTATTTGAACTCTGTTTTAAAATTTTCTCACCAGTCCTATTCTTGTATTTCATTAATTAATTCCTTTTTTTTTTTGACAGACTCATAAAAAGGTAAATATATGATAAATATATTAAAAATTTTTGACATGGGATTTATAAGTTATGATGAACTTTGAACTGCTTCGAAATATTCATATTTATTCACGTATATCAATCTTAATATAATATTACTTAGAATGATGTATTTGAATTAATTACATTGCATGCATTCTTTCGTATCCGATAAATCATTCTTTACTACCTTTATGTTTCTTTTTCTTTTAACATTTTATAAGTTTCCCAGACTTTTGGAGTTTTATTTTTATAGATTATTTAATTCAAAAATGGTTTTACCTTGTGCTTTATCGTAAAAAATGGTTAATAATTGTATTTGATATAAATGATTATTTAATAGAAAATTTAAAAAAAATTTTAATTGTTTGATGATTTTTAAATATATTTTTGGTACATTACTATTATTTTTTTAAATTACAAATTCTTTTCATTAATATAAAAATTTTGTATTTTGGGATATAATTAATAAAGATTTTGTAAAAAATTTCCGAATCATATTTATAACTACTGCACATTTATATACATTTACACTATCTTGAATGTTTTTATTGTAGTCTAGTGTGCATTTTACATAACACTTTCTTTTAAAAGATATAAGTAGAGTTGATTTAGAGTACATAAACAATTACTAATTAATGATATATATAAACAATTAAGTATTTTAGAATACCATAAAACAGTTACTCAACATTGTAAGTCAAACACAATTGCCTCTTAAAAAAAATCAATATTTATTCTTATGGAGTTAAGAAAAGTATTTATCGATGCATGTGGAAATAGAGCTCATCAAGATATGACATAAATAAAATAAAAAGCAAACAAAACAAAACAAAACAAAAACTGTCACGAAAAAATTCCAATAGTTGCTATATTATATTCGATTTCATTTGCTCAATAGTAATCTCAGAATCACTTCATAAATTTTCGGGTTCAAATAATTACAGTTCAATCACTCTTCGATAAAATTTAATTTCTAAGAAACAGGAAATTAATAGATAATTGATGAACAGATTTCAGAGATAAATATCCAATTATTCATCGAATTAGAAAAAATCAAGAAAATCCTAACCAAGTTGTCTTGTCAAATGAAACCAAATCTATTCAATTTCAACATTGATAAAGTTACAAAAAATAACATGAATGTAAACGATTTTTAATTTAAGAAGGCCACCAAAACGCCTTTCGGAACATACAGGAAACATTGATATACCGACATGGTATTTCTATATGCATATACTTCATGTGCAAATATGCCATTACTTCTTTTAATACTCTACTTATTAACACATTTTATTTAGTGACTCGAAATAAAATATAATTACAAATAGCGTATTTTGCAGCATGGATGTTAAGGTATACGTGTCCCTCTGTATTCAAAAACAAATTCTTTCTATCACTCATCAGCATGAAAGAGACGTAAACTACCACTCTGTTCTGAGCCAAAGTAATTCTGTAATCCTCTCATATTTGGAGAAATTACGTTCAATGTGAATATTTACGCCTACTCGAATATGAAATAGCCTGACAGTCAATGGTCTGTCTCAATGTGGATGGTCTGCAGAAAAAATAACTTTTGAGTTAAGAATATTTTTATTTTTCATTTCTGGATACAAAAATAGTTTCAAATTTTAGACATTTTGGTGAGTTATAATATTTAATTTTTGTCATATATTTGATGTTTTTTAGTGTTGTTGAATTCAGAGAAAGAAAAAAAATTCTTAAACGCACCTAATGTTTAAACATTGGTAAAAGAACAATTATAACCACAAATCTGTTTTCATTTGAGGAGTGATCATTTATGTATGATATTCGGAAAAAAAGTTTGTAAATTGAATGAGTTAATTAATTAAATATAGTTAAATCTTAATGAAAAGGGATTCAATTTTTTTAATTGGACGCCAGCAACGGAGCAATTCGTTATTAGTTAGTTCATTATTAGTGCACACTGCCTATTAAATCAAAATAGAATGCTTCTATTACTGAATGAATGAATATATATATATATATATATAATTGAAAATTAATAAATATTTAATAAATAAATTTTTATATTTACATGAAATCTCATAAATTTTACGGGAAATTATTTAAAAATCGTAAACTAAATATATATTGTAATTTTAGAAATAACATCTATGGAAAGTTTAAAATATAGTTGAAATATTAAAAAAAAAAAAATTAAGCATCGTAAACTAAATATTAGAATAATTAATAATACATAAAAACAAAATCCAGATTCTTTAATCTTATTTCTAATCAATTTTTTAAAATATATATCAAACTTTATATCCAAAAAAATTACATGTCGAGTTATATGAATTCCGTCATTTGTATAAAATTGAATAGAAACCCAAAGTAATCATTACCTATCCCTGCCTAAAACTAGTATTTATTAATAACGAAAAACTCTAAAAAGACCGTAAAAGACATTACTTGTAATTTAAGTTTGAAAATGAATAAATTTCAATATGCAATTAAAAACACAAAACAACTTTCATCGCAAAAAAGGAACAGTTTGGCCCTATAATTAAAGATGATTGATAGTCTCAAATCAATAAAGATTAAAAAAATTCCATTTCATTTTCTTGAAGAATTAGCCCTTTCCGAATAATTAGATAAAAAAAAATTGAATTTTAAAAATTAGTTTTTATATAATAGTTATTCTCAATCTCATAAGTATAGTATAACTAAACCCATGATTTATGAAAATCCTTTTTTATACATTCTTTTGATCTTTCCGATGAAATTTGAACTATGGATATCCCATCAAAATAATTATAAATATTTCTTTGTTTAATATTTAGCGAACAGAATTTTATCTGTTAATTTTGTAATTTTTAAAAATAACTACAAAAAAAAAAATTTTAAATGAATTTTTTTAAAATATGGCATGCATATAAAGAGAAGATATCAATGAAAATTAAACACATTTTCAGTAAGAAAAATTAAGCATTTAAAGTTTATAATCTTTTACTACAACATTAAATTAATTAAATCCATATAAATGAAATAAAAAGAGAAACAAATATTGTAAATAAAAATCATAATGTTTTGATACATCCATTTTACTTTTTAATCTTTTTTTCTTCTTTCATGGATCATTTTTTGTCATAATAATTAGAGTTTTGTTAATTAAAACATATTTTTTTTTTATTTAAGAGTAATTTGGAATTTATTACAAATTTAGATATTTCTAGTTATTTAACTTTTATAGGGATAAATTCGGAAACGGAAACCAAATGGAGATTTATCATATTTCATGTTTGAAAACATGATAAAGCATGCGTAAGTCGTAACATTTCTGTTAAAAAAAAAAAAAAATTCTTTAAGAAGATTTAAAATACATGACGTTCAAATTATAATGCCTATTTTCTATAACTGTGCTGTTCGATTTATTTAAACCAAATGCTTTATCCAAAATAAATATATTGATATTGTAGATTAAATTTTCCTGTTTCTGTACCTGTATAAGTACTTTTACGGAACATTTAAAGTTTATAAATATTTTACTAAAATGTTTAATTTATTAAAACCATGTAAATGAAAAAAAGAAAAAAATATTGTAAAGAAAGTTTATCAAGAGTAAATTTGCAAGATTGTTGCCAAAAGAAAACTTCTCAGAGCTCAGAATTCAACAATATTTAAAGGAAAATCAAAAGAATCAAACAGTATTGGAAATTCAAAAACTACATATTTTTTAAAAGAAAATTTTCTAATAAAATGTCCCGGAATTAGATCTACAGATAAATATTTCGATATGAACAGCAAGCCAATGAACTTAATGAATTTATTAAAAAGGAGAGACCTTGAGATTTTAATAAATGAATTATTTGAACGAAATTATTTATAAAAAGTTTGAATTCAAATAAAAAAATTCATATTTTAAAAAAATTATTAAGCTACTTTTTTATTTTACATCATAACGTATTTTATTTTAAAAATATAACAAATTTCTTGTGTAATTATAAGAATTTTATTTTTTATTTTTTGAAGTTAAATAAATATTTCTCACAAAAAAAAAAAAAAATATTTAATCTGCATATGGAAAAATGCATAATCAGAATTACAAGAATACGAAACTCTTCCTACACAAAAATGATTTTCACATCATTTATCATATGAAATTAGAAATTATCGATTTCTGAAAAAGCATTTATCAAACATTTATCCAGCACGCATTTACAATTGCACGCCGCTCTTATTAAATGAAATAAAAAATTAAAAATATTACAAAATAGAAAATATGAATACTTTCTAGAGATAAAAAAAAAGGGTTTTCAAATTATGTAATGTTTAATTAAAAGAAAATAGTCTAATATTCATAATTTCTTAAAGTAGAAATTCTTATACATAACATTTTAAGGTGTTTATATGAAAAAGCAAGCATATTATTTGTATTCTTTCAATTACATATCAGCGTTCTGGCCTTTGGTACCACGGGCTGCAGTTTCTAATTCTGGCGGTAGCACGTGAATGCTTGTTAATGGTTTGGAATCCGCGTTAAAGTCTAGGTGCCGGTCTAATTAGCCCAAAGTGTGCACAAAATGGCCGTAGAGTGACAAATAAAACCAAATCAATTATATATCTTTCTAGATTAATCCTTTAACAAATTTTTCCTGATATAGCCCTATCTCATATTTGTATCTTTCAGAGAACCACTAATTAATTTGTGAAAATTCAATTATAAACCTGCAGTAAATCGAATATTTTTTTATTAGCCTATAACAAACACAGCCAGTTAACTTATGATATCATTCATACGGCAACAGTTATTTTACATCAATTTCATATTATTTCTTACTATTTGAACTCATTGTCCTTCAATACACAAAAGAACGACGAGAATTTGTGTGCATTTATTTTCCATTATATTTTTAAAATGAGAGTGAGTTTAAAAAGTAAGTAAGTTTTAAAATGAGAGCGAGTAATAAAAGTAAAGATATTTTAGTGAAAATAGTAGCGAATCATGTTATGATGATTTCGGAAGAAATCATCTTAACAAGTGATGATTGTGATAACACCATAAGACCATTAGGAGGATTACAGTTTTTTTCTAATTTGAAACCAATATGAATACGAATGACTAAAATCCTATTTGAATTTCTATAATAAAAAATAAATAAAACAGAACAAATACTAACAATATATATTTTCGATTTTAGTAAAAAAGATTTCGAAACAAAACTGTATTTTACAAAAATTAATGAATTACGAGGTTAACGTAAAGCTAAATTAATAATGCATTAAAAATTTTGGTACCATTTGAAGTAGTGGTTTATTAGGATATGATCACGAATATTAACAGATGCTAAAGTAAGTATCGTTAAAAATATAAATATCTAGAATGACTTTTTGTAACTACTTTATTTTTTTTTCAAACAAATTTATGGCTGAAATTAATTAAAATTATTTCACGTAAAAAACGTAAATAAGGAAACATTATTACAAATTAAAAATCAATTTAAAATTAATCAAACATTTCTAAGTAAGTAACCAATTATATATAAATAATAAAATCCTGTTTTATCAATCTCAAAATTCTATCCGTAAAATCGTAACATCCCATTTTTTTCTCAAAAAATAAATTATTTTACATAAAAAATTTAAAAAATAACAAAATGCTTAATATATTCAGATAATACTTAGAAAAAACTAAAAACATAATCTACTTGAATTGATTAAATGAAGAATTTTTATTAATTTAATATTTCAGTTAAACCAGGAATACTATTGATAAATTCATTACGCATGCTAATTTATATATTTTGTCTTTATATAACGCTACTTCACGTTTGTTGATTTTTTAATGTACATATCTTTATAATTAAAAGCATTCCGTATTATAAAAAAATTTATAATTAAAAAAGTATCACGTTTTAGTCTTAAACTTGAATACGTTGTAAGGTCAATGACATCAGAAAAAGTACACGGATTCAATGACATTTTACTATAAGGAATGTTAAACTTAAAACTTGTGTATTATATGTGATTTTTTTTTTGAAAAATGATGAATTTTCATACAAAAAATACACTGGAAAAAAAGAAACGGTAAAAGTTTTAAATATTAATAACAGTTTCTGATGTTAATTAAAGAAACAATCAGGACAGTAACGTAATTCAATGAAAACTTGAATAAGAGAAAATGTTCAGCAATATCCAAATAAAAATTATATAATAACAAAAATCTTACATATATTTATCTCGATAATTTTTTTAAACAACTACTAAATGTTTTATATTTTTTCAATTAAACTAAATTTAAAAATCTTGAATTAATATAATTCATGTATTTTCAATATGATTGTTATTTACTTCTTACAAACACAGTCAACAAATTATTATACACCATGCGTATTATTTAAATGTTTACTTAAATATTAAATCTCCTATATTAAAATTATTTTTATATGAATAAATTTGGAATTCACTTGAAGAATATTGTTGATACAGCAGCGTCATTTACTAAGAAAACATGAAGTTTTCAAGAAAGAATAAAAGTTCAATTATTTAAAAAATGTAATAAATACAATTAATTTATTCACATCTAAAAGTTATATATATCACTTATATGTACTAACAATAGCTCTTATTATTCATATTAATTCATTCTTTTAACTTTTACAATAAATGGCAATCGCGTAGTTATAATACTAACTAGTAATTTAGTATAACAAAGCGCTATACAAGAATTATCTTACTATTAAATCCTTTTTTTTTTTTTTTTTTTTTTAAGTTTTTTGTAAAGAGAATTTTAAAACATAAGGAAACAAACAAAAAAGGAATGTCGTTTTGAAGCTTTCTTTTTTTCTGTTTATGTTATGAATTTATTTAAAAACACAAAGTCGTGTTTTCTATACGAATCGTGTTTGCGAAAAAAATGATTCGTGTAAAATTCGTGAACTGATAAACTCAACACACAAAAGCATTAGTGGGAAGACATATTTTTCATTATTTTTTACATGAAATGGAACTTTGCAAGAGAAATAAAGGGGAAAAAAAAATCATAATTCTAGCCTATCCATAACGTTTCCTTTTTTTTTTTATTTTACTGTAAACACAGACAAATGATTCCTACATAAAAATGTTAGCAGGCACATTATAACAAACAAAGTGTGTTTGATACTTTTAAACAAATTAAAATTTTCGAATTTGCATAATAAAATCGTTAAGGCCATTATATGACGATTATTACATCGGTGAAGTGCATTGCTTGATAAAGGGAAATAGCAAGGTACGAAAATGATTACCATCGAAACTATCCTATTTGCAGAGCTTTGTTTTCTTTGATAGGAGGTTCTCGCTGTGGTTTCATTAAGCAAATTGAGGTTTTTTTTGAGAAAACACATTGTTATATTGTGTTTGTATCTGCTCTACATAACCTTCCATTGTTTCCCTTGGAGATATGGCAAATTATGAAATTTTCGTGGTGGCTTTGTTATCTGTCTGCTCAGTTTGTATCATGTTTGAATATTTAAACTATGCATTATGTTTCACTGTTCTTATATTAAAACAAAATTGGGCTTGGAAGTGTATTTTTGAAGCTCAGAATGAAGTTAAAGTTGATTTGGCTTATAAATTTAGGCGTGAAGAATTTTTTTTTTTCGTGCATTTTCATTTATTTTTCTTGGTGTTTTTAACAAATAAATCTTTATAATGAGTTTATTGTATGTAGTTATGTATTACTAATATTGATAATAAGTAATGTAATATTAATACAACTGTGAAAATCTGAAGAATTTTCAACAGTTTTATCAAAAAAAAAAAAAAAAAAATTGTATCGTATTATTAAAAATAAGTTTGAATGCAGGTGTAATATCAAACTCCTACACACAAGACTACATTTTGTAATTAAAAACTATATATAATGCATATATTATACATATAATGCATCGTATTATTAGAAATTTGAATATAGGTGTAACATATATATATATATAAATATATATAAATTTTAATTCATTTTATTTTGTTATTTAACTATACAATACACATAAATTAGCTTGACAAATAGCAATTCGTTTTTATTTGAAAACATACTTTCAAGCAATTAATTTATTTTAAGTTTGTCAAATGGTGTTGAAATACAATCTTCATAAACATTTGTTGAATGAATAATGTCTAATTGCATAATTTTCTAGATTAATTTGTTTTTTAATAAAAAGTGTACTTTTTTTATATTTTCTCTAAAATTCGTAGGTTAAATAGAACAAGCATTTACAAAAAGGCCAAATTGAAAGTTGAAAAATTTTAATAAATGTATACAAAAAGTTCTTTCTTTTTGTAAAGTTTTCTTACGAACTGAAATCAAGGACTTTTTAATTGCTAATCAAGCCAATATTTATACTGGACTGAACAATACAGTTGAAACTGTAACTGTAATTATAGATAGGAAATTGAAATAATTACCTATAGACTTTAAATAATATAACAAAATGAATAATATGTTTAAGAGATATGAAATTAAATTTTTTTTCGGGCCAAAGACTTTTCGATTCTCAAAAACCGCACATAATTCTAATATTATATAACATCATAAAATATTCAATATTAAATATATAAATAAATAAACGTAAAGTGTTATGTAATTTGCCGTAGAATTCTTAGTAAAACGTCAATATAATAATAAAAATGAAATCTTTGCACTAAAAACGAAATCATTGTACTTAATAAAATGTTAAGGTAAATTCATATTGAAAGTATAATACAATTAAACAATTAATAACTCATAATACATTCGTAATTTCAGATCGTTAATTTATAAATCAAAATTATAATTTTCAAACTTAAAAAAAAAAAAAAATTTTAATATATCATTCCATAAGTGAATTCAAGTAATCCGTAATAAGTTCTTTTAAAATAACTCTCCCAGAACCATAATCTTTTTATTTTATGCCCTGATTTAATTTAATTTCTCTAATGACTTCATCAGTTGACATTAAATATTTACTGTTATTATAGCAGTAAATATGATCTACCACCTAAGCCAATTTACAAGAATTTTTTTCCTAATATATTTTGATACATTTCATGAAGAAATAAAATTCTTTGTGATTCAAATTATCATACTTAAGAATAGAAATCACTTGACAAAAAATAGCATTATTTTATGCCGGTATTTATAAAAAGTCCGGGCAAAATAAAAACTCAATTGATTACTTAGAAATTTTAAATATTTTCTATCAGAAAAACATTATTTGCACGAAATGAATGATGATCAAATATTTTATTTTTTTTAAATAGAAAAAAAACCCCTGAAAATAATTGAATATTTTACTTCAGGTTTTTGCTAGTCGGAATTCTGAAAAAGACCTAATTCAAAAAAATTCTGCAATTTCAAAATTACCCAGATATTTAAAGAACTTATTTAAATACGAATTTGAATTACAATAACCGCGTATATATTAGATTAGTCTAAATTTTTTTTTCTGTTGAAAAGTGAGAAAAAATTATCTTAGCTATGATATTTCAATTTTTTTTAAATAAAAGAATAGAAATAATAATGGAATTTTGGGCTGAATTTCAAACAAAATCTAAAAATCCTTACATTGAATCGGTGACTGACACCAAACTTCAAGTTAAAAAAAAAATTCAAGGTCAAAAATATAATTTAATAAGCAGAATAACATGTCATAATAATATATATTGCATTACGAGATCGTAATGCAATGGAATAGTCTGTTATGTCATTTTCATAGAATTTTGAAATACAAAAATCACTATATTTTTTCTGAATACATTTTAAATAACTATTTATGGAGAAAAAATATTCGATTCCAGTTTCCTTTTTAGAATCATCAAAAATGTATTAAAATTCATATAATTCGTAAATAATTAATAACCGTATAATTCGTAAAATATAAAATTCGTAAATAATTAAGCATCGTAATATTCGTAATATATAAAATTCGTATAATAATCGTATTATTCGTAAAATATAAAATTCGTATAATTCGTAAATAATTAAGCATCGTAATATTCGTAACATATAAAATTCGTATAATAATCGTATAATTTAAAATATAAAATTCGTACAATAATATTATAATTCGTACAATATAAAATTCGTAAAAATGTATTAAAATTCGTTTGTTAAAAACGTAGTTATATCAGTTAAATTACGCTTTAAAAATATTATTTTTATATTTCTGCTTTAGAAAAATTTATTGAAGAATTAAAAAAAATAATTGAATTGTCAAAACCGTGATTATTTTTTAAAAATACAACCAATAAAAACACATATATATATATATATATATATATATATATATATATATATATAGATAGATATATATATACACACACACACATATATATATATATATATATATTCGATAAAAAAATGTGCAGTTTAGAAATTTCATTGTGTAGTTATATTTGTATAACTACGTAAAACACACTACAAAATTTAAAAAAAATTCTACTTACTGTTAATTAATATTCATACGGCACTTCACAAACGAAAATAGTAATGGTGGAGGAAAGACAAAAACTAAAAATGAGCGAAAAGCACTAAATTCTAAATTAAATGGAAGCCCTCTTCGCGCCGAAGCAATTCCATCTCCCGCGCAGCCGGAGTTGAGCTACACCTCACGTTCATCCGCGAGAGCAGACGATTTCTTTGAGCGGTTGGGTTGAGTGACAGCAGAAGTTTTCGGGCCTCTCAGACGGCATCTCGCTACCAGGACCAATCGTCAGGCCTGTAATTAAGGTAAACTCGCTCGGCAGGTCCTCCTCTAGCGCTGCGGACGTTGCGTCTGGGTCTTCAAAAATCATCATATTATAAAACGATGAAAGTCAAAAGAAAATAACAAAAGAAGAAGTGAAGTGAAAAAATGATGAAGAGTGTGTGGCGTTCTTTTTAACCTTTGTGCTTTTTAGTTTTTCCAGTTTCTTTATTTCGATTGTTTTTTGTTTTTTTTTATTCTTATTTCTCTCTTCTACTTCCAACTGAGTAGTAGCTTTCTTACAAATTTTTGCGTCTGAACACTTTGCAAACATTATTTTAATTTTTTATTCTTTAAATTTTGTTTATCACGTAGAAGTAAAGTTTTTATTTATTTATTCTTTTTTAACGCTTCTTTCTTAATTTGTTTTTTTTTTTTTTTACTCTTCTTATTCAATTCTGTGGGAAAAAAAAAAAGTTGTGCTTATTAAAGTTTATTTAAAGTTTTTTTTATAAACTTTTAAAAGATTTGCTAAATGAATATGCTATATGCTTTTATATGCTAAATGAACTTGAATATTTCATAATTGTTGGTTGTTGAATAACTTAATTTAGAATTTTTTTTTTTTTTTAGTTTTTTTCTTTTTCGTTTTTAACGCTTCTTTCTTAATTTGTTTTTTTTCACTCTCTTATTTAATTCTGAAGAAAAAAAAAGTTTTGTTTATTAAAGTTTATAGTGATGTTTTTTTTTAAAGTGCAAGAACGCTAAATGAACTTGAATATTTCATAATTTTTGGTTGTTGAATAGTTTGTTTAATTTAGAATTTGTTTTTATTTTTATTTTTTCTTCTTCTGATGCTGACTAATTTGATTTACAGAAAGTTGTTTTTATTTTATTTGTTGCTATTTTTCTTTTCTTTGGAAAGAAAAATTTAAGAATAATTTAGTGGTGAAAGAAGAAAATATTTTTCTTTTGAAAGCTGGAATTTCTGTATTAAAACAAGTTTTAAGCAATTATGAAGAAAGAAATTTGACTTTGAAAATTTATTTTTCACACTACCTTTCACTGCGTTTATTATTGTTTTGTTATGAATCGAATAGATATGAAAAAAGATGAATATAAGCATGTAAATAGTAAATTGTAGGATAAAAAAACATAATAAATATTAAAAAAATCATTTCAAAAATCAAGTAAATGTTTTTCTTGAAATGTCATTTCAAAAAGAGCATCTCTTAATTTCAATCGTTGAAGTAATCGTTATTAACAATAATATTAGAAGATCTATTGATTTAAGATAAACTATATTGAGAAAATATAATTCGCTTTGTTTAATTTGTTTATTATAAATGTAAACCACAAGCTAAGAAAAGCCACAAGCTTTCTTTTCTACCACTAAGAAAGGAATCGTGAAAAAAAAAAAAAACACCAAACTTGTTTTTCTTGCTTTTATTTTTTTTAAATTCTCTGAGAATTATTGGATTGTTTTAGAAGCTTAGCCAGTAACTATTTCAAACCATACAGTAAATAAATATGTTAAATAACAAACATAATAAAATGTAAAGTATATCACATATTTTCTTGCATTAAAAAGGTTTTCTAGAACCTTTGGTCAGATAAAAAACCCGGATGAAAATTTAAATTTACTTTTTTTGTTATTTTTCGTTTCATGCTTTTTTTAAGTAATATTCTTTTTTAAAAAGAACTTTTTTTCCCATTATAAAAACTTAGTACTTTTCTTGTGGAATATTATATAAATCCTCTATTTTTCAATTCCTTCTATTAGCTCACACTCTCCCTATATATATCTTGTTCAAATTTTCAATCGTTAATAAAATACTTTTATTCATCCACTCAAGTTCAGATACCTTTTTTTTTTTTTTGAACTTGTAGTGGATGACGCTTGATGTTAATACAGTTTTTTCAAATATTAATTCAGTAATTAAATTTAATTAATTAATTTTAGTTTTTTTTAGATTTAAATTGGATATATCTATCAATAGATGGCGCCAGATAAACTTAAAAAGTGAATGAAAATTATTTATAAAGGATTTTCTGCAATATAGTGAAAATAAGATGGAATTGACTTAAATTTTTTTATATTATTTATTTAAGCTGATGAGCGATTGTTTTGCAAATTTTAATACCATTTTCTAATGTCATTCAATTCAAATTAAAAAATATATATATATCTGTATGAACTTGCACGTTTGCAGTGAAAAAAAATTCATTTCTTTTCCTGGTTACTTTAATCAATATTGGTCAACTGTCTCGAATGAAATTGGGGCCACTTTTCTGGATTTTTCACTTCTGTTACCAAGTAAATTGCGACATGTCCGTTTTGTGTGTTCCACAAATGAGAAACCTATGAATTAAACTTTTAATTTTTTTGGTATAAAACTATGAATTATTTCGTTTGAAAAGGGTCACCTTTCCTATGTTTTTAACAGTCTTTCCTGAATGTCACACATACTTAAGTGAGATGTAAATTTTTTTTGGTCACCTGAAGAGATTTTATTTTTAAAAAACAAGGTCACATAATGAATTCAAACTGTTAATGTGGCAACTGCTTTTGCGGTATTTTTCCAGCTAAAACTGACACGAAATCTTCCAATATTTGAAATAAAACAGGTTTTTTTTTTAAATTATGTCATTTTTTTTATAAATTAGCAGTATATTGAATTTCAGAAGATGGCATGTTCGCCGATAGAATAATAGGTATGCTGTCCTGGAAAAAGGTTTATTAGCTAGGCTAGAGCCTGTCCTGGAAGAATGTTTATTAGCTAAGCTTTCCTAGAAGAAGCTTTATATGAGATATGTGAACCTGGAAGAATATTAGACATGTCCTGGTAGAATGTTTAATACTTATGATGTCCTGGAAGAAGGTTTATTAGATATTGTTCTGGAAGAAGGTTTATTAGATATTGTCCTGGTAGAATGTTTATTACGATATGATGTCCTGGAAGAAGGTTTATTAGATATTGTCCTGGAAGAAGGTTTATTAGATATTGTTCTGGAAGAATTATTAGACATTGTCCTGGTCGAATGTTTGGAAGAATATGATGTCCTGGAAGAAGGTTTATTAGATATTGTTCTGGAAGAAGGTTTATTAGATATTGTTCTGGAAGAAGGTTTATTAGATATTGTTCTGGAAGAATATTAGACTTGTCCTGGTAGAATGTTTAATACGTATGATGTCCTGGAAGAAGGTTTATTAGATATTGTCCTGGAAGAAGGTTTATTAGATATTGTTCTGGAAGAATATTAGACATGTCCTGGTAGAATGTTTAATACGTATGATGTCCTGGAAGAAGGTTTATTAGATATTGTTCTGGAAGAAGGTTTATTAGATATTGTTCTGGAAGAATATTAGACATGTCCTGGTAGAATGTTTAATACGTATGATGTCCTGGAAGAAGGTTTATTAGATATTGTCCTGGAAGAAGGTTTATTAAATATTGTTCTGGAAGAATATTAGACATGTCCTGGTAGAATGTTTAATACGTATGATGTCCTGGAAGAAGGTTTATTAGATATTGTTCTGGAAGAAGGTTTATTAGATATTGATGTCCTGGAAGAAGGTTTGGAAGAAGGTTTATTAGATATTGTCCTGGAAGAATATTAGACTTGTCCTGGAAAAAAAGTTTATTAGGTAAGCTATTCTAGAAGTAGATTTAGCAGATATGCTGTCTTGAAATAAGGTTTATAAGATATGCTGACCTGGAAGAAGTTTTAATAGATATTGTTATGGAAGAATATTATACCTACTGTTCTGGAAGAATATTTATTATGTATGCTGTCCTGGAAGAAGGATTATTAGTATGCTGTTCTGGAAGATTTGCTTAAGTCATGGAAGCTGAACGTTGTTCCAAACCTAATATTATTCAGAGCAAAATCTACAGAGATGGCATATGTGTGATTAACAACTTTCACCTTTTTCATCAAATACAATGGAAGGTCCTTAAAGTGAACAAATTTATTGTTTCCATTCCTAACAACTGTCAGTTTAGCTCGCTAAATGGAAGCAATGAGTTCCTTGAGTTCGGGAATCTAGCTTGCTAACAATCAATCTTCTCTACTCTTATGTGTTTATTTCCTCAAAAACCAATAAAATTTATAGTTTTTTATTAAATTACAATCATATTCTGATATATGCTGAATTCCAAATAACAGATGACATACAGTGATGAACTTCTTCATGTAAATTTATTTTTATTTTTAAAAACATAATTATGTATGTAGATTTAAAATTTAAATTTAGAAAGCTAAATTCTAAGACGATTTAACAGTTTTTATTATCCATTAATCTTCCTGCAATAATTGATTCTAAAATGCTAATCGAACATCTACAAAAGATTGAAATACATTTTTTCATTTCCTTTATTAAATCACAATTAATGTTCTCGTTAATATAAAATTCAAAGTGGCGGATGACATTCAAAAATAACTAAGAACATTTCGTCAAATAATTAATTTATAATAAGTTTCATTCTCGAAAAGATAAAATGTTCATCTAGATTAAAAAAATGAATTTAATAAGCTACCATCAGAACTAATATAATTGCTTCAATTATCCCCGTAATAGTTATTTCTAAAAGTTTTTTAACTAAGGTAAAAGGTTTAACTCTTTTTTTTTTTTCACAGTGGCGAATTTTTTCCAATTAATCTAAAATAATTGAAAATAAATATCTTCAAATGTTCTAAAAGTACTGTTAATGACACCTTAAAAAAGGTTAATGATAGCAAAAAGAAAACTTGAATTCGAAGATAAATTAACAGTAATTACCTTCATCAAAAAGCCATAATATTTTTTAAATGAATCATAATGCGGTTACGGAAATTCATTTATTATTTTATTTCTTATTGTTTACTTTTTTTCAACACTTAATCGTTCTCTATCAAAAAGAAAGGTTGCGGGAGATTGTATCGATTTTAACCAATCTCCATGCGAATCGAATTATGATGCACCATTAGCGTTGCCATTAAAGACTATTACGTCTTATATCAAAGGATTATGATTTCATAAACTTTATGTTCTCACATGCCATAGGGCAAAAAATTTTGGCTGGATGTTCGCTTTACTATCAAAGCACTGTCTCTGCTCAAACACATCAGCAAAATCTCTGATATTGGCGATTACTTAGAAATGCAGGTACAGATAATGATCTGGAATCTGGGATTAATCTAAGTATTTTATGGTGCCCATAAAGTGATGTTTTCTTTAACGTAATAGGTTTTTGAATGGACCCAGACATTTCAGTGTCATTGTATGAACTTGAGTATATTAACAGATTTAATGTGCTGTTTACGGCTTAGTTCACGCAATTTTATTATTTGTTTTTAATACGATAAATCCCTTCAGTAGTATAAAAATGGTAATAAAATGCAATGATAATTGCTAGTAGCATTATAAAATGAAAATATATCCACATAAAGATGGGCAAAGAGCAAATAAATTTTTAAGAGAAGTTAAAGAAATTAAGTGAAGAATGTAATTTTGTGACTGGCTTCTTCTTCTTCATTGGCGCAACAGATCCATGGTGGGCCAAGGTCAGTTGCCAACTGGTAGATTTCGAAACAAGAAATGTTTTACTTTTAAATTGGCAGGGTTGCTAGCTCTATGCCCAATACTATACAGTCCTGTTAGACAGGACTTACGACTTAAAGTGGATTCCGCACCACCTCAAACATCCAAGGCACAGTCTGGACTCGAACAATGTGGCATCTAGGGTCAGCGCCCTAGTTACTCGGTAACCAGGCTCTCTGCGACTTACTAATATTTAAAAATTGTATTAATAAATTTACGGCTTAGAAAATGCCGGAAGTTAGAGCATTGAGTTTTTGAACTAGTGGGATTTCAAGGTGAATCCTGACAAGCGAAGCAAATTCTAAAATTATCATAACTATCCGTGAGAAATCTGTAAGTCAGAAAATTCCTTTCATTGAATTCGTGCAGGAGAAGTATGGCTTGATATGATGGACAGTGATGCTACTTCTGTTACTATTCGTTTCGAATCAGGGTGATCACAATGAGTCCAACCTCTCTGATGAAAAGAAACTACTTCCTGCTCAACTCATGGCCCATGGGCAAATGAGTTAATTGAATGCAATTATGGATATTAAATAAAAAGAATCCACTTGAGGCGATTGATCAGATTGTCAGCGATTGTAAACGAACGGCTTTGCTTTCTTTTACAATCGTTGTTTCTAGACTCGAGAAATCTTAATGAGTATTGTGATAGGATATGTACATACATCTGGAATTAAAAGTCTGTCTGCCTTATGGGAATTTTCCAATTTATTCTTTATGCAACACGAAAAGCACAGTATTGATCTCTGAAAGCCTTCCAAGTAGTTATTTCTCATTATTTTCGGCCGTCTGTGGACTGTTTTTGGCATATACAAATAGAACACGAAGTCACCGATCACATCTATGCGTGATAAACCTGTAGTCAAAAATTCCGTACTTCTGGCTTCGAGGAAGAGAAGGATGGTTTGACAGTGATGAACGGTGAGGGTACTTCTGTTACTAATCTTTCCAAATCATGGTGATCATAATGAGTCCAACCTCTTCTCTTCAACCTCAAGAACCTTCTTCCTGCCCGACTCATGGCCCAGGGCCAAAGGAGCAAATTGAATGCAACTATGGATACTAAATAAAAGGAATCCATTTGTGTTTCGTTTCGTTACAGTCACTGTTCCCAGAACACTTAATGGAAAGACTTGGAAACTTGATGAGTATTGTGGTAGCATGCGTATTCATCTCGCATTGAAAGTCAGACCGTTTTTGTAGGAGTTTTATCGTGTACTCTTCAAGAAACACGAAAAAAGCACAACAATGATCTGTGAAAGCCCTCCAGGAAGATAATTCTCGTTATCGCCCGTCAGTGGAATATTCTTGGCATCACTGAAGTTACCGATGTCAAAAAGTTAAAAACAATAAGGTTTTTCATATCGTTTTTAATAGCATCAGGGGAGCACAATGAATACAGACTTACAAAATATAAAAATTAATACAAATTTACTTTTTAATGAAAGTGTAAATTTAATTTTGTACTTTATTATAAAAATATATAAGATTATCTTTATTACAGAATAAAGTAATAAAAATTTGCAATGCAAGTAGCCCTTTTACTTACGGATACCTTCAATACGTGTTTGTTTTCAACACGTTCCTCAAATTGATAAACATTTATATACAATAACGTTTAATAACATTGCTTTCAAAACGAATAAACAAATTCAATACTAATCCAGATACTGAGGATTAGTGACAACAACAACATATAAAAATGTGGGAGAGACTTTACTGGAAAGGAGAAGGAATAATGTTTTTATATGATGATTTTTAAAAATAAATGTCCTTACATATGAACATCCTATGGGTGAAGACCTTAGTTATAACTCCATTGACGAGATGCTTACTATTTTCGACATTTTCGCATACTTTCACGATTACAAATATTATTACAAATGTCATCGAGTCTACTCGTTTCAGAAGGCAACGACTTAAAAGCACTCTTGAAGCAGATGTAAACTTTGCTCATCCATTCCTATTGCATCACGAATCAGCACTTATAAGTTTGTCAGTAAATCAGTTTAAAATGTATTATTCAATTATTGAAATTATATTATTTTATTAATTATAAATTCACATAATGCCTTGCAATAATTTAAAATGATTTTTGTTATTTCTTTTTGAATAGCAAAAATTATCGTAGATTCTTTTAAGTTGATATCGAATAATCCATAATCAACATTTTTTTAAGTTGATTCTAAACATTAATATAAAGAGAAACAAAATTTTATTTCCTCATTCCTATCAAATCAGGACAAGTAATTATTACATCATCCACAACAAATTATAAAGAGTCAAACATGGTGTAGGTTATCGATAAGAATCTGCATAATACACGTAGAATTATTTTTATAGTTGATGAGCAAATAAGTATAAAAATTTCTAAGGAGTCGTCAATTTTTAATTTAGTTTGGAGTTAAATAAAATTTTCTGTATCCATTTGTTTCTATGAGTGTCAATTAAAAGCAATTATATCTCATTCAAAATGCTCAGTCTCTGTTTCTAATTATAAATAAATCACTGAAGTTCATACATAATAAATCAATTTTGACAACTACTGCAGTATCTTGTTCTCAAAATGGCGTTACATGGTTCTAGACTCAAGAAGTATGGTGATTACAGATTTTTTTTTCGTGTGACAAATAGGTATAATGGTACACAAGCTATTTAAATAAATATACCATCATCATCTGATTAGTTATGCATTTATGTATCTTAATAATGGTTACTGAGATAGTTAATGATTATCAGTTATGTAACCAACATTTTTTTTGGGGATTACTTGTTCCTGAATATGCAGCAGAAGAATATTTGAACTCGTTTGCGTAGATTCTTTCTATAATCATAAGGTTAATTATACTAATTATGTCAACTAGGCGAAGTTTAATAAAAAAAAAACTATGTCTAGGACAATTTTCTTTAAGAATTAATGTGGTAGATATTTGACAGTGTGACCGAGAAGAAATACCAGATGTTTATAAATGTATAAAATCTTAAAATTTAACTGAAAATTCTACAATAAATTCTAAAATTTTTTGTAATAAAAGTAAAAATATATTAGATTACATTAAAATACATAAAACATAGTTTTCATAATACATATAAAAGAGTGTTTTAATATTTATATATACAGTGTATCACATCACTAGGTTTATAAACTTCTAGGAAAAGTAGGATACCATCGGCGATTCGGAATCACATAGCAATACAAAGTCGGAAATGCTCACATTTGAATTGTCTTCTTAGCAAGTAATTTTAAAATTAATTCCTATAATTTTTTAAAAAATAAAAATTATTTCTATAAAAGTATCGGGAGTCGGATTTTTCTACCGAATCCTGACTCTGGCTTCCATCTCCTTCAAATAAGGATTTAAGGATTGATTCCCGACCTTTTGCTTTCGATTCCTACTCCACACAGCTCTGGTTCGAAGTCATCCCTAAGCTAGCCGTATATCTCCGGTGCCTGGAATTCCGAAGATTCTGGCCATGTCTCGAACTTTTCTGAAACCGCTTAGATAAATGAAGCCAGTGGGGTATCATACACCAGCATCTTGATATGTCTTCAGAAGAAGTAATCATGTCATGATTTGTCCGGCGATCGAGTAGTCCAATGCACCAAACCTTCTGTCTATTATTAGCTAAATCTGACCTTTTAATGGTTATGGAGTTTACGATTAAAAATTGCAGCGAAATATTGCAGAGTGATGAATCCAGATCTACTCTATCCCTTCAAGGAGTTTATAAAATTGGTGTGAAGATTCTTGTACACATCCATTTTATTTCAGATCAAGATAGTTGTCCTTTGGAGAAGTCATCAGGACACTTATCATTTGTAAATGAGAATGTGGTCCTCCATAATTGGTATGAATGATTGGCATAATCTGTCCATAATTGGCAAAACCTGACCTCTAAGTTATTACGAAGGCTACGATTAAAATTGCAGCGAAATATTGCAGAGTGATGAATCGTCCAGATCAACTCTACCCCTCTTGGGAGCTTATAAACTTGGTGTGAAGATGCTTGTACACGTCCATTTTATTGCAATTCAAGATAGTCATTCTTTGGTGAAGTCCAGCATACTTAGCGTTTGTAAATGGTGATGTAATGATATAAACTCTTTTTCTCTTTGTTTTCATTTCATGCGACGTTTAAAAAATGTATTAATGATATCGCATAATAGTAAATGGTGTCCTTTTTCACAAAATTGACAAAACATTTTACGTAAGTTTCTTTCACATTATTATGTTTGAGAACTTATAAAAATAATTGGTAAAAACAAAGATACTCTGTGAGCAAGCAACGAATCTCCTGCCTGATAATCCTCAAAATATTCTTAAGCATTTATAATTGCTGATATTAGATTTTTGTAGTAATTTTCTTGTAGTCATTTTGTAATTCTTCTTTACATTTTACAGATATTCACATGCCATATGGGATGTTGTTCGTATAAGGAATTCACTTTCACAAAAGTAATATTTGAGTTTCATAACATATTCTTTTTCATTTGAGTTTTCTTTCACAATGCCCACTCATATCTCATCATCATGATCTTTTATTAGCTTAGGAAGCTTTTCTATACAAAATTATTTGTGTATCAATAAAAATCTCTAACTTTTTTTTGAAAAGTATTCAAACATAAACTACACACATTTATGAGTCGCTTAATAAAAAAATCAAAAATTTATATAATGAACTGTGAAACACCCTGTCACAATCTGCAACCTAATATATCGTTTTTCTAAGCAGTGCTAGCAATGTTGCCATGAATAGTAACCAAAGTCTTGTCTACTCTCATGATGGTATCATTCAACATCTGGGCCATAAGCAGTTTTTAAGATTTTAAGTTAAAATATTTAAAAACCTAACAAACAAGTTTATATACACTAAAACTTCATAAAGGAGAGATAATTTATTGTTCACCATTTTTTTGTATTTCAGAATTTTGTTTCTTATTCAATAAGATTAATGTTTTAAATTTTACTTAGTAAGATGCGAATAATAGCAAACGAACTTGAATATTTAACTATGCCTAAATACATAAGTAATATGGTGAAATTAAGTTTAAAAATTAAATGACAAAATAATATTCAATACAAATATTTTAAATTATTTTAGACAAAAGAGAGAACATATGAAGTAAATAGTCAAAAGGGAATTGTATAATATATATATATATATATATATATATATATAAAATATATATGTGAACAAAAAATATTGCAAAAGGTTTTTTTTTTTTATAATTTCAGATTATTTATTGTACATTTAAGACTATATTCAGATTATTTATTGTACATTATAACTACTATATTGTCTCATAAATCAAATAAGTATTTTGATAAAAAATAATAATTGGATTATTCAAAATTTCAGCAATCTACCATACCGACTATTTTTAAGTTCGTTGCCGTTGGAGACAGGGAACTTGATAAAATGGCACTGGGTCTTTTATAGAAAAGAAAAAATCCATCCATACAATGTATCCCAAATACTTTTTATAACCAGATTATTTATTATACATCTGAAACACAATTTTATTGTATCATCTATAAACCTTTATAAGTATATGGATAAAAACACAATTTTAAAATTTCCGCAATTTACCATACAGACTATCTTTTAAGTCTGTACTGTTGAAGACAGTGAACTTAAGAAAAGACACTAAATAATTCGGGAAAACAAAATAAAAAAAACATCCATACAACATATCAGAAATGCTTTTTTTTTGATAGCCGATTATACATTATACATTTGAAGCACAATTTTTTATTGTATCATCTATAAACCTAACAAGAATCTGGATAAAAACACAATTTTAAAACATCAGCAATTCAACTTCTGAAATATTTTATAAGGAGACAATGAACTTAAACAAAGGCAATCAATAAAAGAGTATTAAGGTGCAATTTGAGTCATCCTTAGGAAGAATAAAATTATTCTAGAAATCCTTAACAAGGTAATATGCAAATTTCAACTTGTAACATTTTCCACGAAATACCGTCTTACTTCTACAACAGCAACTCCTTGGACAGGCAGTGATATATTAGTATCATTACCGAACTTAAATCGAGTCAATTTGACATTCATAGCACGTTGTTATTAGACGATATGTTCTTTGAATCATAAACTTAATTTGAACACAAATGGAAATGAAAAGGAAGGAATTATTCCTAAATCCAATTCATCTCACCCACGTTAATCTAGCTGAATGCCAACAGTTCAATTCCACGGAAAACGCGTACTGCTCAAACTTGTTTGTTGTAAGTCAGTCTCTTTCAATAATAAGTGTCCAGAGTTAAGGATTAAATCTCGCTTCGACTTGCATGAATTAGCATCCTCTTTGTAGGAAGTTGCCATTGACATTGAAGGTCAAGTGGATTCCTAGGTTAACAGCATGTCAGATGGCAAGGGATAATATCTTTAATTAAAGAAAATTAGCCACATTTATTATAGCAATGCGTATTTAATTGGTGGATATATCTAAGATTTAATAATACTGTACTCTGCCTTGTCTATTCCTTTTATAAAGCGAATAAAACGGATTATACATCTCAGTCAGCATGAACACAGATTTCTATGGTCAAAATTTTAATTCTATTTCTATGGTCAATTAGTTTAATTACTTAAGAAAAAATAAAATTAACTCCCAATTAATGAAAATTAATTTATTTATGTACGATTTAAATTTTAATGTTATCCTTTTGCAAAATCCTTAATTTTACAACTAGAAAAACATTGTTGAGAATTTACATTGTTTAAAACATTGTTGAGAATTAACACAATTAAATAATTAAATGAAATATCAAACAAATTTCAGTTTATAATAAAGAATTTATATTCATTATACATAGATTCCTGATTAATTTTGACTGTTTCGAATCACATTAACATTTCATTAATCACAATCATTTTACTATCATAAATTGTTGCAATTTATCTCAAAGATACAAATATTTTTCGTTATGTATAAATATCCCCTTTGGGGAAAACATATGATTTGTAAGAAAAAAATATCTGTAATGTTTTAGCATTAAAATAAAAATAATAAAAAATATATTTACTTAAAGTTTTGTACAAATATGTGATAAAAAAAAAAAGGCAAAATTTAAAAATTTGAACATGTTTAAATGAAGAAATAATAAGACAAAAGTATTAGAAAATATCATAAAAGTTCAGGAAAAACTTCAGTATTAATTAATTATGGATTTTCGAAACATGTGTATTTGGATGCAATACTCCTGTACTGTAATGCCTCTATCCAATTGAAATCTCCACATTATAAACTGCATTATTTTGGTAAAAGTGATTAAAAATGCTTATTGAATTAATATTGTGTCGAACAAGTTGATCTGGGGATGCAATTCAATAGCTTCACCCTATGAGGTCTTTATAGACTCAATTAATTAATTAGCTTTCCTCTCTCCAGTTCCACTTTACGGATAAAAAATGTGTCACAATGGTCGCCACTTTAAAAGTAGTGAAAGTCTGGACTAATTAATAACTTAACAACTATAAAGTGGGTATTTACGGGATGGGTCGTTTGCCCGGACTGGAGATTTGGGGTCGGGGGTTTACCCACATAGGGACAAATGCAAAGACGCCCCCTTCCCCCATAACAGCTATCCTAAAGCGGTACCTTGGATACAGGATCTGGCAAATGAGGTGAATTAAAATGGGATAGATGGATGACAACAGAGGGAGAAATGACCGAGAGATGAGATGTGAGAGAGGAGAGATAGAGGAGGAATAAGGAAGAAAAAAAGGGATGTTCTAAATCAGGGGTCTCCAAACTACGGTCCGCGGGCCAAATCCGGCCCGCGGACCGGCGAATAGTTTATTGTTGCTGTAATAAGTTGGATAAAAAAACACAGAATGATAATAACAAGTTTTTATTGACTTGCTAGGTAAAGCTTAATGACAAGCATAATACGCAGAAAATTTAACTTAAACATGACAACTAACAAATAATTCAAATGAATCCCACAAACATTATAAACTAGTGAACATCCCGTGGTTACCCTCGGTAGTCATGTTGGGGTAAAAGAGTATCGCATATGTATGTCGATGTTTGAAATGTATATATCCTGAATCAAACATAAACCTGCTCGCTCAGAGAGCGTACTCGGCGACTAGTCTAGAAATTATAGATAATGGCAGAAAAATTAAAACGGTTTTGGCCCTTGCTACTTACTAGAGTAAACAGTATGGCCCTAAGGCTGGAAAGTTTGGAGCCCCTGATCTAAATAGTGAGGAGAAAGTATGAGATGATATAAAGTGAGAAATGTAGAGAAGAGATGGGTATTATCTAATAAAAGTGGAGCAGTAGAACAAGGTGTAGAAAGAAAGGTAGTGGACACAGGTGACAGAGCAACCGAGATGGTTGAGGATCTACAATGTTGTGACACTGTCATCCGGTCCCATTTACTAACCAGTCAAAGTTTTCTCTACAAAGAAAGCAGAGTTCAATGACTGAATGGTATCATCAGTGGACTGATCGAAAAGAAACTGCCGTAAGTGCAAAATTTATGCGTTGAAAAAACTTATCCCTAGTGATAAAGTTATCAATAGAAAAGAAATAAGGAGCGGTTTTAATAAATGATAATAAATATTTATAGAAAGATAAAACATATTTGATATCTAGTAACAGCTTTTACTGCGAATGAGTTGTCTTGAGATTGTAACATGTGTACATATATATAGTTTTTTATTTCAATTGATGATTAATGTGTAACATGATTAATCGATATATAAATTGATTATTTCATGCTCAGGAGAACTCTTTACTACTTAATGATAATATTATGTCGTAATTTAATTTTTGTTTGTATAACCAACTAGATTTATAACCAGATTATATGATATATATAAATATTTATTTTAATCTTTGCTTTCTTTATTTTTATGTGTGTGTAGTATCTCACATTCTGAAATTTAAATGAATTTATCGGGCTATAGATGCATTAGATTTTTTACGGTATACGGAATTATATTAATTATTGCACAACGTAACGCTCAAGTAAGATTTAATTTTGTAGTGGTTAGGGTACTGGCCATGCGTTCGTGCACCGCACCGCAGTGTGCAGGTTAGGCAACCAACTGGGTGTAGTTGGGTTGAGATACTTGACACACAAGTTGGAGAACTCACTGCTTTATTTAGGCACGCACAAACATCAAACACGTACAATTGGAAATGTAAAATATTTAACACATTTAAAGACCGATAATTATTGATGCATAAAAGATTTCCACTTTTAAGCCGAAAACCCGTTATTCAGCTACTTGCAGGATGCACGAAATATACTCCTTTCCAGGGGAGAGTCTGTAGCCCAACTGACCATTTATCCTGTACGCCACAGAGGGTACTCTTGGCAGTGCGGAGAGGGAAGGAAGCATGGTTACAGTTTTAGTTTTGATGAGACTGTTAAGTTTCACTTGGATATCGACTGTGTTAGCTAATGTGGATCCTAATAACCAGCAATGTTTCAGTTTAAAATTTACTGGTTGATATTTAATTTGGTAATATTACGGAAATTTTAATTATTAGTGGATGATGTTAATTTAATTAATTTTTATTTTTGTTTAACAACGCCATATTTGTGATGCAATTAAAATATGGCCTGAATGTTTTAATTAAAAATGAGAATATTGAAGAATGAAATAAAATATAGAATATTAAAAATACTGTACTGAATATGCGTTGTACTTAGTTAGATTTCATTTCAAAAACCTAATTGCATGTACTCCTAAATCCATCGAACGCATGGAAAATAGGCAAGTGGCGAATTCATAAGGGTTCAAAAATAGCGACATCATAGGGAATGAAATGTCGTTTAGGAGCAAATTTAATTAAAATAAAAAGAATTTTAATTTTCAACGATTAATTTTAGATTATACGACATTAAAAGAAAAAAGCATAGAAAAAAATCCACACTAACTCTTATACTTTTTCTTTCCAAGCAGTTTTGCCCATAATAAATCTGAGTAACACCCCTTATAGGTAAACCATTCATCCTTGTCGACCACGGATAGCGTGGAATGGTAAACCAGATGTTAGAAATCTACTGTAACAGATTTATTAAGTTTTCTTAAAGAAATAGGAGTGCGGCAAAAATCATTGAATGCGACTTTTGTTGATTTTAAAAAAAAAAGCAAAAACATATGAAAGCTCAACGTATTCTAATTCAGTAAAAGGTAAATAACACCGGTTTACATTTTAAATATATTGCCATAAAAAAATGCACATTTTTGTATGATGAATATAAAACTAGTAGTTGTAACTTAAATTCAGAAAGACGTAAGAATTCTTTACTATAAGTAAACATGTAAATTCTTCATATGTAACAAACAAGTTCCATATTAGAAATCGGTGTAAAGCTATTCATATTAGGTGCGGTATTTGTAAATCTGATGGCCATCAGAATTCTTTATGTAAGCAATGAAACTACGATAATGTTACAAAAAGAAGAATGGTGCTTTTCTCTGTAACATAAACATCTGCTAGAAAGAATGAGCTATCTGCATCCCAAGTGTTTTTTCAAACAGTAAGATGCAAGCTTATTAGTAAAGTCTTAAACGATAAAATGTGTATGAATTGCGGGTTGGCCAGAACTTTTATTACTAGGGGTTTGGCGTGATGACTAGGGTTAGAGGTCGTAAGTCAAGAAGGTCAAGAGTCGAAAAGAACTAAGAATTATTGCCTCTAGGGCAGAGGAAATAGAGTACGTTTCTTATTGACAGACGAGAAGACAGAATTTATAATGACCATAGAAGCTTTAAAAACTGAAATCATATGCTGAAATATAATGGTGGCATCTACTTTAGAATTGCGTGATAAGATTTAGAAATTGGACACAGGTTTATTGTATGTGTACTATGATCTAAAAGAAGAAAATGAAATAGATATATTAATAGGTAGTGTAATATGATTGAACAATCATGACTGAAAAATGTAAACTTTTCATCTTAAACGAAACTAAATTTGGATGGACGTTACACAGATGATTTTCTAAAGCATTTTATTCTACTGATCCAGTAAATTCAACGTATATTCCAATTTGGGATGAAAGTAAAGACGACAAAACCTTAATTGAACTCACATTTTGGAGGAGGGGGAGGATTTGAAACTTCGGGAGTTAAGGATGATGCAATGCGTAAAATAATGTACGATAAACAAATGTTAAATTTGATACATTCATCAGATCCTTCTAAGGATGATAGATATGAAGTTAAATTCCCTAGGAAATTTTTGTTAATGTTGATTTTCAGAATAATAATAAACCAGAGATTTGATTATTTAGTTAAGAGATTTAGAAAGAATTAATCTTTTTTTAAAGACTGCAAGACAGTATTAGGTGAATATATTTTCCTTAACAATTGTAGAGAAAGTTGAGCCTCAGGAATTAAGTTTGTCTAATGGAAATTTGACATGTAACTTACCGCATCACCCAGTAATTCGCAACGATAAACAAGCAACTGAACTACGCTTTGTTTTTGACTCTTATCTCATGTTCCAGCAGAACAATTACTAAATGATATATTTTCTCCAGGTCCAAATTTAAGCTCAGATTTATTTGATTTGATCTTGAAATTGAGATGCAATAACATCGCATCAGTAGCAGACATCAAAAAGCATGTCTACAAATAAATCCCGGGAAAATGATAGATATCTAAAACGAGTTTTGTGGGAGGATCAACTTCCATATGATCAGAGTATTTCTATAAAATCTGAAATTCTGAGAATGATGATTTCTTGTCAATTTTTATTAGAAGCAGTTATCAACCATCATGGTAGAAGATTTGAAAATCAGTATCCGAAACCAGATCAATATTAAATACTTCGATGTGTGTAAAATATTCATTATTAAGTTCATTGACAGTAGAAGGAATCATCAGACTTTTTCCTAAAAGTTAACATGTCGTTTCGTAAATGACAAGGTATTTCTCCGGAATTAAAGGAACGTATATTTGATATTTCACACTTGTGAAACAATAAGTGCAAACCCTTTTAAAATTTTTTGTGACTTCTAAAACTGGATTAGCTGCTATAAAACTTATGACACTGTCTAGATAAGAACTCTTGGATGCCTAATTGGAGCCAGACTTAATAATCTAGTGTTGTCGTTGCTGAAATTAAATGCTCAAGTATATATATATATATATGAATAAATTTCAATCTTGTAGTACATTGGGTTAAAAAGCTTATTTCATATAAGAAGAACTTACGATAATAGTTCTCGCAAATAATGACATGTGGGGGTTTGGTCCACCCTTGTTTGTTAAGAATTATGAAGTATGGTCTAAGGAAAAGAAGGTAAGGTCGCTAAGGAAGAGACGTTTTTAAAAGGAGAAAGTAAAAGAAGTATAGTTCTTTAAAATCACTGCACATTAGATTCTAGATAACCATTTAGATAAATTGACAAATTCAGTTCTTTATCAAAATTTGTAAGACTAATATCTTGGGTAAAGAATTATTTTCAATTTAAGAAATTCAAATAAACGTGTAGGAAATTTGCCTGAAAGCAGGAATTGAGGAATTCGATAATTTTTTGATCAAGAAGAGGTCGAATTTTTGGAAAATAAAATAGCATATTAAGAAAACTTCGAAAATTTACAACTTTAGATGATATCAATTCTTTACACATTGATTGTAGGTGACTTTTCTCCCAACGAGATTATCCCAATCTTGCCACCGAAATATGCTAAATTTACTGAACTATTGGTTATACGAGAACATTTAAAATTGATGCATAGTGGAATCCCTTTAACACTTTCACATGTTTTTTTTTTTTTTTTTTTTGGTTCTAATGCAGCTGGCAAACACTTAGACAGCTTGGTCTTGGATGCCTTAAGGCAAGCGCTGCACAGACGTTACTCTCTTTGCATCACCCAGGGGGCGTTGCAAGAGTATTACAAGAACTGGTTTCCTCCTGGACATGCAGACCAGCTGTCCGCCAGGATGTTGAAATTTACCTACTTTTTGTAAATATACACTGAAGTGACAAAAGTCATGGGATAGCAATATGCAAATTTTCAGATGGCAGTAGCATCGCGTAGAACAGGTATAAATGCGCAGTGCTTTCATTTCTGTTCAAGTTATTCATGTGAAGAGGTTTTGACGTGATGATGACCGCACGACGGGAATTAACAGACTTTGAACGCGGAATATTAGTTGGAGCTAGACGCATGGGTCATGCCATTTCGAAATCGTTAGGGAATTCAACATTCCCAGATCCACTGTGTCAAGAGTGTGCCGAGAGTACGACATTTCAGGCATAACATCCCACCATGGACAGCGCAGTGGTCGACCGCCTGCACTTAACGACCAAGACCGGCGACGTCTGCAAAGAGTCGTAAATTCTAACAGACAAGCAACACTGTGTCAAATAACTGCAGAAATCAATGTGGGACGTACAAGGGACTTGTCTGTTAGAACTGTGCGGAGAAATTTGGCTTTCTTGGGCTATTCCAGCAGAAGACCGACTCGAGTGCCTTTACTGACAGAACGACATCGCTTGCAGCGACTCTCGTGGGCACGCACGGTTGGTCCCCTAGCTGAATGAAAACCGTCGGTCCGATGGTCCGATTTCAGTTGGTAAGAGCTGATGGTAGGGTTCGGACCCCAACCCAAACTGGTCAACACTGTTCAAGTGGGACTTGGTCCTGGTCCGACTGGACCGAACATTGACTGAAATGCTTATGTTCAGTACTTGACTTGCATCCATTCATGGACTTCATGTTGGGATACGGATGACAACGCGCCATGTCACCGGTTTGAGGAACATTCTGGACAATTCCAACGAATGATCTGGCCACCTAGATCGCCCGACATGAATCCCATCGAGCATTTATGGGACATCATCGAGAGATCTGTTCGTGCCCAAAATCCTGCACCATCAACTCTTTCACAATTATGGACGTCTATCGAGACAGCATGGCTCAATATTCCTGCAGAAGACTTCCAACGACTTGTTGAGTCCATGCCACGTCGAGTTGCTGCACTTCGCCGGGCGGAAGGAGGGCCGACACGATATTAAGAGGTATCCCATGACTTTTGTCACTTCAGTGTATATTGTAATTAAGTAAACTTGAATAAATACGGGTTCGCCGAAATAGACTTCTCGAACCCTAAAGTTACTACTTAAACATCATTTTTAACCACCAAACCATCAAATAAGAGAAATACGTAGTGAAAGTAGTGCCATATTGTATTATTAAACCTGCATTCATTTTCAAAGTGTTTGCATAAATAGACCAGTTTTATATAACACTGAATCTTATGAGAAATAAGAATGCATAGAATGATGTTATGCAAATTATTTTGGCGAGTGTATCTATCAGATGCTGTGATTAAGGTAGGATTAACTATGTAAATATAAATCACAAATTAAGTTAAGTGATTGTATATTTATATTCTTCACATAATTTCAGCTGATTAAAGCCAGAATATATATATTTTTATTTTCCAAAATAATCTTTACAATTTTTTAATTAGTAACATTTCTAAATCGCAAATCTTTCTTAAATTATGCACATTACATTCTGTGACATATTAATTAATATTCTATATCAATATACTCTTTTTAAGGACCAGAATACACTAGAGTAATTTTATATATAGCATTACAGTGACACTTTTGATGAATTGGTAATGATACAGTTAAAATATGAGGTTCAAAAATGTGTGTTTTGAGCTTGTATTTTAATCTTTGTAACACTTGAATCAGCTTCTTCTTCATTTATCTCTCTTGGAAAAAGAGACTTGGACTAAATAACTAAAGGACTAAATATCAATTTTCATTTGCCATCGTGTCTCTTGAATGATCTTGCTCAGGCTCTCTCTGAACGGATTCAATAACTTCAAATTATTTCCACAAGTTTGACAGGACGCGATGCTAGATGTCACACTGTCTCTGGTAACTTATTCTTGAGAATATCCTGCTTCCAGTCTACCCATGTTTTGCCACATCATTAGATCAACCAAACTTTTGCGGTTACAAACTTTAACTGTTTGCTTTTCACCGAATGTTGCATAAAAACCCACGAAATTCGTCGAGGTGTAAGAGAGAAAAAAAGTGGAAATCACTGTTTATTGCTCGATTTCCATATACTTCACGCACGTATACGCTTGCATATTCGGTGCTAGAAAGTTGCATCTTTGTTTCGAAACATTAATCTTCCTTTTTCGTTCAGTTTTTTCCCGAAAAATCGACAAATTATGTAAATTCTCCTAGTTTTGAACACCAGTGGTTATCCATATAAGTTCTCGTGAGATTTCACTTGAAATATAAAAAAAAAACACATGAAAATTCTCTTTTTTTAAGTGTGTAACTATTAGATTAATGTTTCTTCTGACATAATTTCAGCGAAATAAAAATCAAATTTCTGATTTTTCCCAACTTGGAAATAACTTTTGTCAAAAGAAATACTTTGAATTATTGTTAGAAAGTAACCATTTAAGTGAAACATTTACTTAAACTATTCATTGAGTAATTACATAAATTATATGAGCACATTGACAATAAACTTTTTTTTTATCAATTTTTGAAACCACATGACGCATATTTCTAGAAAATGAAAGTTTTCATGTAGCCCGTTGTATCACATGCAAGTAAGAATATACCAAATGCATTAAATGCTGAATTTAAAAAAAAAAAAAAAAAAAACCTGTTTACGATAAAATTGATTAAAAACATTTTTAAATTAAATGAAGTTTAAAACAAATACTCAGAATTTTTATAACAATGCTGCTATCTGTTTGTTTTACTGCTATCTATGATGTTTTGCTGAAATTCGTAAAACTTGTAATACCATATTGCCATATTGTCTAAATAGCCATCATATATCTTTTTTTTTTCTGAGAGCAGGTACTGTAATGAATTCGAGTTTAACTGTCCTGCACGCTAGCTGCATGCCTTAACATTTGGCAGGAGATGGATTTAATTTAACTAGAAAGTTTCCAAATTAAAAGTTCAGAAGCAAAAAATACATTGATATCCAATTTTGCAGCCAATCACAATTTTTTATTTATGTAATTACATTTTTTAACCAATCAGATTTATTAGTATTTTTTTCAATGTAGCGTAATAAAGGAAGTTGACCTCTGAACGGATTATTCCGAGTACACTTGTACCTCACAATGATATCTTTCCGGAACAACACTAGTTAGCTCTTGTGAAAATTAATTTTCGGACTAAAATGAATATCTTTGGCTAGCTAACTTGTAACTATCTGAAGTAAACACGCGTTTACTTGTGATATCGTACATCTGGTAACAGTCATTCTATCGCAATATCATATCATGTTATGGAGATTTGATGTCCTTTAATATCCAAAAAAATATTGACAAGGAATTGCGTGACATTTATCATTTATTACAACTTGCTTTTATTTTTCGATTGCTTTCTTTGTTTCTAAATGTGACATCTTTATAAAACATTGCTAAGCATAATAGCAGAGATGTATCGTTTGATGATCTGAAAAGCTGTACAGAGGAATTTAGAGATTTAAATTTATGATTCCAATCTGAATAGCTAAATTAATACTTGAATTCCTCTACTAAAAATAAATAAAAACTTAATTATTTACGTTCTAATAATTTTTGATTTCAATAAATGAAATTGTTCTGAAACAATGTATGTTGAAAAAATAAAATAAAAACGTATTATTTCTATCAATTTTACATTTATTTAAAGGGATTTATTTTTACCTGTAGAGTGGTGTAATAATCCCTTAAGGATTGCGTCACACAGTTTAATATATTATTTAAAAGCTAAATTAATACTTTAATTTCTGTTCTAAAAATAAATAAAAACTTAATGTTCTTCATTCTAATCATTTTCGATTTCAATAAATGAAATTGTTCTGAAATAAAGTACGTTTGAAAATAAATAAAAAAAAAAATGCATATTATTTCCGACAATTGCATTTATTTTAAAGGGATTTAATTTTTACCTGTAGAGGGGTGTAATAATCCCTTAGGATTGCGTCACACGGTTTGAGAATTGCTCCAGTAGACGATTAACGACACGTTGATTACTTATTGAAATTCCCAAAAACAATTCAGCCGCACAATAGTGCCATAATCCCACCCATTCTGCCATTCTTCTCCAACAGAGATTCTCTCTACACTTCCTTCTCAAGTGTAGATGGTCCTTAATTGGGCTGCACGTCTGATACTGATCGTTTAAGGATATCTATTAAAGCGTCGGCGTTTTTTAAAAAGAGGCGTCGAACCAGAAGACCAGAGCACGTCTACCTCTAGACGTTAACTGTTGTTATGGTCTGGTGGCATTCTCTTATGTCGTTATTCTTGCACAAAAAAATTGCGCAACGACAATAAATGCAGTCAAGCCGAACATTTAATGAGCCAGGAACTCATGGCTCTGAAAGCTACACCCGCGGACTGGGGATATCAAAAGGTTCAATAAAAGTTCTTTGAAGGGTTTAGTGGCAGTTTATGCTGCTATATTGCGCATTTCTGTTTCCTTAATGAAGAATTGAACGGTTATTAACTTTTGCCGGGGTTATTTATAGCGAAGAAAGAAAGCGTTGTTCGTACCATGCAATTTTGTTAGAGATTTAGTACAATATAGATCTTCAATCTGATTCGTCATTTATGAGAAACGTGTTTTGTGTTTGAAGTTTAAGCGTAATAATGCATTTATATCAAATTTTATAAAATAATCAATAGATATCAATTTTAATAATATCAATTTTAATCAGGTGTCATGTCTGTCTGTTAGTGAGTTATAAATATTTTATTTAACAGTATTACTTTATAATTCATACACATTTATATTTATTTAGTAATCTCTAGAATCTAATAATTTTTAGATTTTTAGATTGAATAATATTACTTTAATTAGCATCTAAGACTCTAATTATGTATAAAAATATATCAGCAATGATTGTGTAACACGAATTCAGTGTTTAAAATCCTGCATTGAACTGCAGAGTAATGTGTAATTTAATACGCTATACAATTTAATATATTGCAATACATTGTACAATAATTTTAATTTACTCACTTAATGAAAGGATTTTTAACATTGAAGACTAAGAAATCGTTGGTTAAAAATAATAGAAAACAAATTTTAACGCACTTTAAAACAAAAATTCAACACATTGTACAATATACAATTTAATACAGTGCAATACAATGTACAATTTAATTTTAATTTGTTCACTTAATGAAAAGATTTCAAATTTGAATAATAAGAAATCTTTGGTTAAAATAAATAGAAAATAAATTTTACCACACTTTTGAAACTAAAATTCAAAAATACTTTGCATACTTGCTTATCCAATTATTGTCTTCTTTTTTTAATATTCAATATTATCTATTATGTTTATTATTCATTTGAGTTCATACATAAAATCAATTTAATAAGTGCAGAAGCCTTTTTTGCATGATTATAAAATTAATCATATTTAAATACATAATTAATGAATCAATATAAAAATACATTCCCAAATTTTCGCTAAACTTTATACTGACATAACGTTTCATTGTTAAAGCAGAAATTTTTGAATTATAGCCCAAAATTTGTTATTTTAAATGATATCCTAAACTAAGCATATAATGAAAATTTGTAAACTTATGTAAATATTCCCCAAAAATTCTTCAGTTATATATTTTAAAACAATCTGATCATATTTCAGTCAAATGCGGAGTTTGCATAGTGATGATATATTTTGAAATATCATTAAAATATTATAAAATTTAAAAAATATGATTGCGACAGGAAGAGAAAAACTTATCCTTTCAACAAATGCAATTTTAGAAGAACTTTACGTTTTAAATACTGTCCTTACAAATACACGCATAGAAAGATTTTTGATTTCACATTGAAAAATCCAGAAATTCTAGAAAATTCTCTACAGCTGCAATTGACACTTTTGCTACCTTTCTGGGTGGTCTAGTAATAGGATAATGTAACATTAGAAACAGACAAACATTATCTTTTTATTTCAGGGCAGGAGGTCAAAATACTCCTTCGGGCTCGTGTGTAAAGAGTCATTTGACATTATACATTACGAGTGAATGCAATAAAAGCTGCGAAGATTATTGCTTAATGTATATCTAGGAAATTAGAGGCAAATTGAACCTGATGTTTAGAAAGGGAGCGTATGTGGTAAATATTTAAGTATGTTTTTAATCTCTCAATGTAAGATGAAAATACTCAAGTGTGTGTACAACAAATGTATACTAATGATTAAAATTATCACTGAAAGATTATTGGAGATATTCAGAGAGAAAATATGTGGTAAAAATGTTGACTGGATAATTTTTATTTAGAAACGATATATGTTCATATACTTGGAGATCATAATCTTATCTCTTATAATGGTGAATATAATTTTGCATTTATTCACATATTTACATGTCAAATATTGTTTGATACCAATGAAAAAAAATTTTAAAAAGAAATTTAGATTTCAATTCAATTAAACGAATAAAACTTAACACAAACATTCATATTTTTCATTATTTTGTCAATTTTTCAAAACAAAAGTTTCATCTTATTGTTTTTACAGTTGCTTTAAAAAATTATGAAAAAATTCCTAAATTTTCTAATGTTGAGCTTTTCGAGCTATTTTTTTTATGTGCATTTTTTATGGAATCAATTGATTAAAGTAAAATTTTAGTAAGTGTGTCCACATTTGCATTTATTTTTGAGACAAATTATTTTAAATGTATAGTTGAACTTATAAGAAAAGTTGATTTATAAGAAAATTCATTAAATTAGTACATATTAATACTGATAATATTTTTGCAAATATTTGTCTCCCACTTTATTTAATTTAGATTGTAAAGATTTAATTAATATAACTGGTAAAATAGTATTTACCATATTATTATTGCTATTAATTATATTAATAGTGTTAATGTAAACTTCGAAATTTACCACTTTCATGTAACCCCCAATATAGTTGTAATTTTTCTTGCAGAAGGAGGGGGTGTACACGAAAGTTTTAATTGATGTAGCATCCCTTCCATTCCCGTGATGGAGACAGTCAATGAAAACCCAACCCTCTCTTTAAATCGACCCGCCCACCTATTGACTCCTGAATTTCAACACCTTATCGCACTTGACAACTCAATAAGAGTCGCTTAAGAGCGGATCGCGATCTTGTTGACAGATTAGCATTACCGGAGCATGTGCGTGGGTGGCAAGGTCGCCGACCCTTCCAGATGGTCAAGATGCACACCTGGGCGGAAAATCGTCTGTCACCTCGTCCACGGACTCTCCCGTCAAAGCCACTGAGGCCATGAATGCGGTGCGACGTCGAAGCCATTGCTTCGCTTTTGCGGTTTCCGATGTTTTCGTGGTTTTTAACGTGGTTTCTTTTCATTGTTTATAGCGAACCACCCCGAAGAACTGAATAAGAAGACAAATATAGAAAGTTATTCATGAAAAAAATTTAAACTCTACTTAAAGTTTAATGCAAGGAAGGTAATAAATAAATAAAGAGGATGAATGGCACGCTTTTTCCAAATTATTTTCATTTGTAATATTATGATTCAGCTCTATTTTTTTAAAAAATTCGTTTGTCGGTGAGCTTCAATGAATGCCATATTCTGAATGCATGTTTCTTTGGTTTCACGTTGATGACCAGATAGATTTTATATTAATTGATAGACATTTAATATCATCCGGGATATAATGTGGATGAGTGAGAAGAATATATATTTGTGGTTTAGAGATTATTTTAAAGTATTTAAAAAAAAATGCTTTTTTAGATTTCAATTCTTCACAAAGTTACTGAGATTGAAATTATTTTTGTTGGTGTCACAACAAGAATTGATTAAAAATGAGTTTATACAGTAAATAACCTTTTCAATTTAATTGAGGTAATTAAAAATTACGAAGATTGTTCTCTCTGCCGGCTTCGCTCACTATCTTCCAAATAATCAGGGCTTTCAATAAATGACTGTAATACTCAAGGGCTAATCAGTAATGATGGCTAATGGTGCACTGTTTTACAAACATTTTTAATTTTAGAACATCTTTAGAACAATATATGTTAAATTCTTCGTTTAATTTATACTTTGTGAATGTGGTTTTAGGTTCAAATCCGTTGCCCGTGTTCGTTGCAGTTACTGATTTCAGGAATAATTGTATTTGATGCATATACACATTGACATGTGTATAAGCATCTCGTATTGACAATCATGCTGGCTGGTATTTTTCGGGATATTCTCTTTGGCGACACGCAAATGCGAGGACGTTAGTCCTTTAAGAGCATGCGAAAGGCAATGTTGCCCCATTACCGCTGGCCTGTGGCTGTTCGTGGTATACATAAGTGGAATACCTTATATAAGAGGCTACCATAGCATAATACTGGGCCATGGTAATAATACATGGGCAACCATAAGCCACTACTGGGCTATGATAATACTTGGGCTACTATAACCTAATACTGGGCTATAATAATACTTGGGCTACCATAGCCTAATACTGGGTTATGATAATACTCGGGCTACCATACCATAATATTCGGTTATGATAATACTTGGGCTACCATGCCATAATAGTATAATATCTTATATAAGTAAGGTACCATACATAAGTGGGCTACCTTAGTATCACGTATTTTCCCCTTATCTCAAGTTGTACAGTAATATCACTAGTTTATTTACATCAAGATAACTCTACATGAGTACAAAAAGTTTTGTTTCACGATTTCACATTTTTTTTTTATAAATTTTGAAAATGAAAAATGAATATGGAAAAAAAATCCCGTATAAAACCCTAAAATATTTTTCTAAATATTATTAATTATATGAATGCGGTAAATGATATTATTAATGGATAAAATGATATCAATATCTCATTATGTTGCTGGCTATAAACATATATTGACCTTTCCATAAAAAGACGCGAGCTGGACAGCTTTCCAATCAAACCTTTTTGTCCTGTATGTGAATATATGGTTTTTATGTCTATTTTTCCTTAGCATGGAGGTTTTTATTGAAAATTTGTGAGGTAGTCTAGAGAGATGCTTAGCTAGCTGCGAAAATAGACGAAGAAAACTTTCTTTGGTAAAGACTTTCTTTTTTAAATGGAAAATCTAAATAGCTAAAAATAATACACTAATGGCGCTATGTTATTTTTTAAAAATCTTATAAAATTAGTATCATGCGCTCTTAAAGAAGATAAACTTGTTCAAAAGGATATTATGAGCTATCCGATCCCGGCTATAATCATATATTGACCATTCTATAGAAACAGGACGCGAGCTGGACAGCTTTCCAATCCAACCTTCTTGTTCTGCGTGCGAATACATGGTTATGTCTATATTTCATTAACATGGAGGTTTTTATCGAAAACTTGTTAGGTAGTTTAGGAGAGTTGCTTTGCATTTCGAAGTAAACAAGGAAAAATTTCTTGGGGAAAGACTTTCTTTTTAAAATAAAAAAATATTAATAGCTAAAAATATTACACTAATATCGTCATTCTATTATTTTTAATCTGATAAAATTAGTAATATATCATCTTAAAAAAAGGTAAACGTTTCAAAAGAATCTTATGATTTATCCGATTCATGATGCTAGTTATAATCATATATTCATATATTGACCATTCCATAAAAACAAAACGCGAACTGGACAGCTTTCCAATCAAACCTTCTTATTCTGTATGAGATTATAGGGGTTTTTATGTCTATCTTTCATTAACGACAATTTTATTGAACACATGTAAGGCAGTTTAGGAGAGATTCTTAGTGAGGTGCGAAGTAAACAAGGAAAACTTTATTGGGTTACCAATTTTTTTTGAATAGAAAATATAAATAGCTAAAAATATTTTCTTTTTAATTGCGTCCAGGACTGGGTCGTATTGACCATGTCCCTGCGAGCAGCTCAAAGTGGGCTACATCGACGAACGCTATTACTCATTTAGCACTACCCAGGGGTACGTATAGCTTGAAAATGTATTTATAAAGAAGAAAATATTACATTAATACGACGGACTCAAGTAATACTATCCCCCCCAACGCTCTACTATCATATTAGACCGGGCCTACGCTTTAAAGTGGATTCCGAACCACTACAAACATCCATAGCAACGCCTGATGGCTGAGGGATTAGCGCTGTGTCACGGTACGCCAAAGCGCTAATCCCTCAGCCATCAAGCTTCTTAGCTAAAAATATTACATTAATGTTAAGACACAATGTTACAACATTAATATTACATTACATTAATGTTATTACACGCTGTTATGTTATTTTTTAAAATCTTATAAAATTAGTAACATATCATTTTAGAAAAGGTAAGCGTTTCAAAAAAGAATCTTATGAATTATCCCATCCATATTACTTACGTCCTTTGAGGAAAAAAATAAACGAAAAAAAAAAAAAAAAAAAAAAAAAAAAAACTTACTTTCTTTCCATAGAATTTATAGTTTAGAATCTTATATCTGACTAAATAAATATGGGTTAGTATTTATTACTGACCTGATTCAAAAACATTCTGATTTATTTAACACTAAATCATTGTGGGCTGCATTAACTGAGAAATGCTGGTTAACAAAACCATAATTACAAACGCTTTCAACCATGTCATTTTAATGACTCCTATACTTTTTCCCGAGCTGTGACAAATTTGTTTGCTCTTGTCCATACATTGTGAGATGTTCAACCTTAATAATACACATGCGAAGCCTATGGAAATTCGTATTCTGAGGTATTGTTTAGAATATATAAGTAGAGTGGTGCAAGGTTTTGCAATTAAAAGAAGTGAATGACCGGAGGAACGATGCAGAGGTTTGTGTGTAACGGACAACGAAATAATTAATGTAAATATAAAAGCAGCATTTATGTCTTCATTTAGATTGCATTGGTTAGAAATGTGACAGATTAATTTGTGGCAGCTCAACAAATCAGAAGGAGATTAATACTAAAAGGATAAATTGCATTAATTGACTGAGTAATTAGCAATAAATCTCTTCATTATTGAGTTTTATGTTCAATAAGTATTAGTAATCATTTAGTTTGTTGTATGGCTTTTGTAAATTACTAATACGTAAGCTGCAATTTAACGTAATTAAGAGTGTTTAAATATGTTTGCTGTATGATATATCTGTAGCATACATTACAGATAAACAAATGCATATTTATATGTTAAATTTTGCCATTACTTTGAATTATAGGTACTTATAATTAATTCAGAATTAATTTAAAATTGTTTTTAAATCGTATAAAATTGGTTTTAATTAATTTATAATTAATAAAAACAATTTTGCAGTTGCTTTTAATTTACAATTTTTATTAGTTTATATTTTTCCCATTATTGTTTTAAATAAATCTTTTTTTAATGGAAGTAAGATGAAAATTATTAATTTTATTCAAAAATCAATTAAACTTTATTTTTCTTAACATTTATTGTTGTTCATATTTGTTTTTCCTAACGAAAATGAGTAACTCTGCTTGTAGCGATTATTATCTTGCGCTTATATTTTTTTTTTAAATATATTGCAAGAGTTTTTTTTTCACATAAATAACAGTTCAGTTCTTTTTATTGTACCTAAAATTGTATCTAAATTACTTAAAATTGTCTATAAGTTTAAAAAAATTATAGTAATTGAACATGTAATTATATGCAATGCAATAATATTTATACATCAAAATATTAATAACAATAATTAATTATGGGTGCGGAGAAGATCTACCTTCCCGTGGTGCACCTGGTAACACTTTTTAGTGGCTAAAAGATCTGCAACTTGGCATTATTGTTAGATTAATGAACTCTGTTTCAGCATGTTTTGTTGTATTATTTTGTTTTATGTTTTTTTTTTCTTCGTTGTTCTTTTTTTTTGCTGTAACTGTTCACAATCTGCCATTGAAATAAAAATAAAAAAAATTAATTAATTATTGACGAGTAATAATGAATATTATTATATAATTATTATAATGCATTAAATATTTTTAAATAAATGTTGTAACATTTAGGCATAACAATGCATTTGAAACTATTTAGATTTTAACTTACTATGATGTATATTATTAATATTATGAGCCCAATAAATACATTAATATAGATATCTTTAAATAGAGCTTCTCTCCCTAACGTTCTTATAATCTGTTCCTGCAACTGATTTGATGACAAATCATTGTTTAACCCATGTTTAAATGCGGGTAAAAGTAGTAATCATATTTAAAATTCTAATAAGACTAAAAATTTAATAAATTTTTATGGGCAAGAAAATTTATAGAGTCATAGTATCTAAAATTGTTAAGAAATGAATATTGCAACATTATAAATATTGTTTTAAGTGTGTTGTTTTTATGTTGTGATTTTAATAACTAATATTTGAAAAAAATGCAACAAACCATAAAGTTGAGTGAGATATTTCAAAACTTCCTTTTCCCAAATACTCTCCAAACAATTCAATGATGAATTTAGGGTACAGAATACATTAGTCCTCCTTACAATGCTGACTATTTATTTAAATTAAATAAAAATATAGTAAAATTTACCTGCTTTTGAAATGAACGATGCTACTAAAATCCAGTTCTTAAAATATAGTTTGTGTTTAGAATCTTTAGTAGCATCGATCAAGAAACACTCCTAAAGTCCAGTTCTTAAAACATTGGTTTGTGTTTAGAATCATTAGAGGGTTTCTTGATCGCTGTTACGAAATTCCAGTCCTTAAAATATTTGTTTATGTTTAGAATCAAAATATTTGTTTATGTTTAGAATAAGAAGGTATAACTTGTAACTTGATCGCTGCTACTAAAGACCAGTCCTTAAAATATTGGTTTGTGTTTAGAATCTTTAGCAGGGTTTCTTGATCGATGCTATTAAAGTACAGTCCTTAAAACATTTGTTTGTATTAATCTTTAGGAGAGTTTCTTGATCGATGCTACTAAAGTCCAATCCTTGAAATATTGGTTTGTGTCTAAAATCTTTAAGAGGGTTTCTTTGAAAATATGCTTTTATTTCACTCTAAATAACTTGGGTAGAGATGATGTAGCTTTCAATTCTTGTCTTGAATGTTGGCGTAAAAATCTATTTTTAAAATTAATATTAGCTCGTAATAAGACTAGAGGTTAGATGACGAATAATTCTAACTTTGTCAGTCACTGAATTCATACATATTTAAATCTATAATAACTGCCAAATGTCTTTTGGATTCTAATGGATTTCTAATTGCGCAAGCAAAAACTTTTTAACTGTTACATCCTTCAATTATTTAGCTTCATTAATGTGATACACTCACACCGTCATAAATATTTAACGCATGAACGGTTAATTATGTGACACATTTCGAGTTCAAAATTTTTTTTTATAACTTGTAATAGATATTACATCGCTCATTATTTTTTTTTTTTATGTTACTAACGTCTACATAATGTGTATAATGAAACATAGACACTGAAAAACATGTTGACATAAAAAGTGAGAATAATCTTTTAATGAAAATAACCGGCAATTATAAATGCAAAGAAATTCAATGCTTTTACAAAACAGGTTTCAGTGTTTTGATTCAACGACATTCGCAAAAATAAATTCGTCGATTCAAAAATGAATCCAAAGGAACAATATGTAATGTCATATTCCACCAGACATTAAGTACGATGTACGACTAGATTTACTGCCTGATAATAACTATCCTGCTACATCCTTGTTTATAATACTTGGTTGGTGATAATTGTCGTTAATGCAGCCTGCAGCGTTTTGACGGGTGATTCAGACACTCGTAATTAGAAGGCATACATTCTGACAACCGTAAGTTATGTAACAAATAAAACTGTAATGAAATAAATACAAGGTTCCAAATGCTGTTCTACCTGGAAGGCTTTCGTCAACAGTTGAAGTTGAAGGAGGTTTTTATGTGGGAATGCGGAAATAAACTTTGTTTTCAGATATGTTCAAGAAAATGTATTCATCGACGCTGAGATTATATGACAAATATTTTTTTTTTCACAGAACTAAATTGTCATGTGTCATGCAGCTATTAAAAGAAGTATTTTAATTGACATGCTTCAGTTAAAGGATTTGTTTATGAAAAAAGGATTTTAATTAATTTTGATTATATGAGTTACCGCGGACTAAAGATGAAATATAAGATTGTATTCATGTAATATGAATAAAATAAGTTTTTCAATTCCTACCTTTAGTTCACACTCTCCCTATATATATCTTGTTCAAATTTTCAATCGTTATTAAATTACTTTTTATTGATCCATTCCAATTCAAATACATTTTTTTGATCTTGTAGCGGATGGCACTTAATGTTAATAAAGTTTTTTCAAATATTAATTCATTAATTAAATCTAATTAATCAATTTTAGTTTTTTTATATTTAAGGTGCATGTATCTAATAATAGATGGCGCCATATGTAAGAGGTAAAATTTCAACTTTATTTGTAAAAGACTTTTCAGCAATATAGTGAAAAAAAGTAGGAAATCTTTTTAATATTACTTGTTTTTTGCTATTATTCTTAAGTAATTTTGTTGTGTTTTTTGAATGAGGCCATTTTGACGAGTCATACGACACTAGAATTGTAGATTCACTGCTACCTACAGTGAAACATTGGTGGTTTGTTACATCTCTCCACATTTGCCACATTAGCTTTAAAGCGGCTTGACGACCAATTGAATAGCGCTCTGGCTTTTAGCACAATAAGCTTCAGGTTCGAATTCTAACCTGACCAATATTAAAACCACCAGTAAAACCAATTAGTTCTTTTCAAAACTCTTTATTTATTCTTCCAAATTTATTTCATCACCATCATAGTAATGACCTCCGGACACAATGCACTTATGCCAACTTTTTTTCAAATCCGATTCACGGTGAATCTCTTCAATCGACTGTCCCCGGAGTGGTCTTTTGAGTTTAGGGAATAGCCAGAAGTTACACGGTGTGAAAACGGTGGTTGTTGAACGATATGGGTTTCATTTTTGGCGAAAAAGTCACGAAGAATCAATGCAGTGTGAACTGGCGCCTTCAGAGTTTTCGGTACCAGAGTTTTCGGTTTCAGAGTTTTCGGTGTTCAGAGTTTTCGGATTTGAGGCGTTTCAGGCCAAAATGGAATTGACTGATCCTTTTGAAATACCAACATCATCAGCAAGGTCTCTAATTGTAAATCGACGGTTTGCAAGCACCAAATCTTTAATTTTTGAACGTGAGCTTCGTCGGTTGAGGCTGATGGTCAACTAGAGGATTGTCGTCTTCAACGCGTTTTCTGCCTGCTTTTAACTGTTTATACCCCTTATAAACATTTCTTTCCGATATAGGAAGGCTCCCCGAATGCCTTCTGCAACATTCTATATGTTTCCGCAAACAAAATTTAATGCAAGTTCTTTGCTCAATTAATTCAGACATTTCAAAAATCGCCGGAATCAGTTCTAGCGTCTCACAAAGCCAAGCTTAACTCAAACATTAATGAATATTTTGACGTCAAATTTCACACAGATGTCAAGACAGTGCCAGAAACATGAAAAAAAAAAAAAGTTGAAATTCCATAAGCCCCGAATTTTAAATTGGACACAGTAGTAGTTATTGCACACAGTAGTAAGTCCCGGTCTAATCAACCTAAAGTGGGCAAAAGATGACCGTAGAGCAACAAACGAAACTTCAATTTCAAAAGAGCATTCCAAGGAAGGAAAAAAAAAGTATCATTTACGCACCACTTCCTCTAATCTTTTTTTTTGTTCTAATACATCTGGCAAACACTTAAACAGCTTGGTCTTGGATGCCTTAAGGCAAACGCTGCACAGACGTTACTCACTTTGTATTACCCAGGGGACGCGTGCAATTTGAAGGTAAACCACGGACGCGGAGTAACAATGCCCCGCAACGCTCTACGATCCTATTATGACCGGGACCTACGGTTTAAAGTGGATTCGGAACCACTACAAACATCCATGGCACCGCCGGGACTCGAACCCGAAACATATGGTACCGAGCGCCAGAGCGCTAGCCACTCTGCCATTCAGGCCCCACTTCCTCTAATTTAATGTAAGGAATTTTCAGAATACTCATTTACATGGCCCTTATTTACACTGTTTACAAAATATTCGCTATCAACCTGACTCCGTCAACCTTTTCAAATGCCAAGTACAAGCTTTGTTTCTAAATGATTACCCTTACAAGAATGGGATGAATTTAGTGTGATGAATTAATCGACTATTCCAAAACAGATGTTACTTTTGTTTGTCTGTTTGTTAATTTGTTATTTGTTAGTTTGTTTGTTTGTTTGTCTCTACGGTCATCTTGTGAACAGAAGGCTAAGCAGACCGGGACCAACAATTTAACGTGTATTCCGAACCACACACAAACATCCATGACACCTGCCAAACATCCATCCATTCGAACCTGAAGCCTGGGATAAAACAGCTTGATAGGGAGTAATTTCGTGGACAATTAATCGGCTCTATAAGCAAGTAGTAAACTACGCTTTCTTTTTGTAATGTGATGGAAATATCCGAATTCAATTAAGAAAAATAATTATACAACAATAAATTGAATATGTGTGTTGAATAGTTTATGGCATTGATATCAAAATTGTTTATAATAGAAATGGATTTTATACATAAAAATATTCAAGATCCCTCTAATTCAAGTTAAAGATAAATAAAAACTCTTAAAAATTGTAAGCAAAGAAGCGAAAAGGCTAACAAGGGAAATATTATTTATCGGGAAAATGTACAAGCACATTTTGAAAGACACAAAATATTAATCTGAAAATGTTTTTTTAAAAATATTTACAATATTTTGTGCTTAATAACGCTTGTTGATTATTAAATTTACCTAATATCGCAGATCAAAAGATCTTTTGTTAAACAAATCTTTCAGATATTTTTTCTTCAAATGCAGCTGGCAAACACTTAGACAATAGTCTTCGATTCCTTAAGGCAAGCGCTGCACCGACGTTACTCATTTAGCACTACCCAGGAGGTATGTGTATCTTGACGATAAGCTACGGGCGCGGAGTAACAATACCTCCGCAACGCTCTATGATCCTGTCAGACCGGGACTTACAGTTTAAAGCGGATTCCAAACCACTACAAAACATCCATGGCACCACCGGGACTCGAACCCGAAACCTGTGGTACCCAGTGGCAGAGCGCTAGCTACTCGACCGATGCCTTATCTTTCAGATATTCTCATCATTTCATTCATATTTTTTTTTATCATTAACGAATTATTATACATATGACAAATTCATTTTTTTTTTTTCAAATTATTTTGATTTTCAGTAGAATTAAATATTTTATGCTTGCATCTCATTTAATACATTACTTAATATTGCCAAATTATTTTACTTCATTAATATTTATAAGTGTTAAAATTACAAAAATAACTTAATTTATTAAAATAGTGTTATTTTCATTATAAGCGTGTAAAGCCTTTTACTCACTAATTTATTTTATAAGCCCAGAGTGGCTTGATGGATTGTGTATGATGTTTTCTTTGTGAATGATAATAGTGCGGAAAGGTTCGTAAACCGACGTTCAAAGTCAAACCGCTGTGCATGAAAGGCATGCTAGACATGAAAAATTCACGGACAGGAAAAGACCTTCTTTTGGACTTGAGGTGGTGGGTTCGAACTTCCCAGATTTCATTTTTGGAAGTTCTCACTCGAAATTGAGGATGATACAAAGGTGAAATTATAGTCTGGGTCTTTAAAGTAAAATACCCATGCCTTTAAAAAACTCGCTCTAGACCAAGAACTTGCTAATAAAGCCATATATGTAATATATATCACAGAAAAATTTGGGAGCAAGTTCCCCTCCCCCTCATCCCAACTAATAGGAAAATGATCAACGTTATCTTTTTTAACAAAATCCTTCCCTAAAATCTACTATCAAAACTATCTAAAATCTACTATCAAAACTATCTAAAATCTACTATCAAAACTCAAAACTATCTAAAATCTACTATCAAAACTATCTAAAATCTACTATAAAAATCCCTGATTGCTCCATTCTAATATATGCAATCATATTTTGAGCATGGCTGCCAATCTAATTGAACCAAAATACAATTTTCTTAAACAAAGCTGAAAGCCTTGTTGCATTAGGAATTCAGTAACCATTAATATATCTACATATAACCCATCAGTTTCTACATCACCAAATTATGTAGAAGTGTATTCTACAGTATAATCTGGAAAATAATCAACTTTATTTTTTTTAATAAAATCCTTCCCTAAAAACAAATATACTGCTTCATTCTAACATATGCAATCATATTTTGAGCATGGCTGCCAATCTAATTGAAACAAAATAAGAAAAATCTAATGTTCAAAGAATCATTACAAATGCTCCTTGTTGCTGCAGGAATTCAGTAATCATTAATATATCTACAAAGAAACCGATCAGTTTCTACATCACCAAATTAGATATATGTAGAAATAATGCAAAAAAATCATTCTACAGAATAATCTTTCATCCCAAATCTACTATCAAAACACAATCCATATTTATACAAATCAATGGAAGAAGATATATATAAAAGAATAAAATAAAATAATATATTATTTAAGAGTTTATATCAATGGAAGATATAAAATCGAAAATAATTACTAATTTGGATCTATCACTTCGTCGTCGTCCCCCCGTAACTTCTCTCATTTCCATCATCAACAGACTTTGACACTAAATTCCACTTCAATTATCTACTCAAGTGCCCAGCGATATATAAAAAGTTTCTTCTCCATTCACAGGATCTAATTAGCCTAAAACGTGCAAAAATGTAGAGCGACAAACCAAACCGAATCTCCATTCACAGTTCTAAAATTTTTTTTTTCTCACTTTTTGAATTTTTGTTTTATCTCATCAGGCTCATTGTATGACTCTTTAGAAACTTGTATGAAAGCAAGTGGAAGTACTTCTTTCACTAAAACTCGAAAAATGCTATCAATCATGATGACTAAGGCGAAGTAAGGACAATCCTTTTTCAATTCCTACTATTAGTTCACACTATCCCTACATATAATATATCTTGTTCAAATTTTCAATCGTTCATAAAATACTTTTTTATTCATCCATTCTTTATAATACATTTTTTTGAACTTGTAGTGGATGACATTGGATGTTAATGCAGTTTTTTCAAATATTAATTAATTCATTCATTAATAAAAGAACTGAACTGCTCGAAACTCACTGGAAAGTTTCCTTGCAATAATGAAGCATTACAAGAGATGAATTGAATGAGAAATCATAGGCCACCATCAGTTTCATAAATTAGAAAAAGAAAAAATTAGAAAGCGAATAAATAATAACAAACAAAAATAATAGTCCAACACCATATATAGAAAGGAAAATGGAAAATTGCAAGGAAATTCGCTTTCTATTTTGCCACTTAATATTGTGATTATGTCATATGTATATACATATTTATATTAATTGTAATTATTTAATAAAAGGTAACTAAAATAAAATTTTTCTTTGTTGACCTAAGTAGGAATTGACTTTAAATATTTCTTTATATTACTTGTTTAGGTTTAAATTCCAGCACAAGATTGTCATCATTACTAAACTTACAAAAAGAAAAAAAATAAATAAACCAACAAACTCATGAAAATTAATTATCCAATAATGCTAAAAACTTAAAAGTATAATGATTATATTATTATTAAAAAATAAATCATAAAAAGAAATTATCTTTAAAAATATGGATGCAAAAAAAAAGAAATATTTATTTTCAGAGATTTAAAAATAAAGTAATTAAATATTGAATGAATTTTAAAATACAATACTTATTTTATAAACTACAGTAATATTGAGTAATCAAGAGATTGAAATTGAAATATTTTAACAATAAAAGAGTTTATATAAATACATTGGATTTGTATAATAACTGAAAACACTAACACCATTAATCTCAAAAATACAAATTAATAGGTGAATTTTTTAAATTATTCTGTGGGAAAAACATTTATATTTCAAATCATCAATTTATGTGAGGTATAAATCCATATAATATGTGGAAACATTAATTATCTGCCAAAATAAAATAATGTAATCATAATAAAATAGCAATGTAATGTGAAACAAAGAATGTTTATTATTTAGAAATATTTGTTTGCTTTGATTAGACAGGTCCAAGACATACAGTTGCAAAAACTCAATGAAAAAAAAAAAAAAATTCAGAGAGAAAAATAAATATTTCAACAAAGAAAGTAAAACAAATATTATTTATTAGCATACAAATAATTTTCGATTGCATTGTATTATCAATTTATAGAAAATTTGAGAATTATCAATTGTCTGTTTTTAGTTCCATATCAGTGAATCAGAAAAAGTGTAAATATTTATCCATTATTGATTCAATAGCCATAGGACAAACTTGAAGGTGGTACAGCTTACAAAAACGTATATTTTTGCATAGGAATGCATGGCTGGAAGCGACTCGTTGAGGCACGAACGCAAAAAAGATGAGACATGAATAGAAAAACATTATTTATTTACAACATCATTTCAAAGGGCTTCTTTGATTCTATATTTACAATAAATGCTCGAAATTGCTATCACCACCAATAATATTAGCTTGATAGCGTCGAAGGAGTGATTGATGAACAGTTGCCAAGATGCCAAGCATTTCACGGACGCTTGCAATCCAAATGGATAGTCCCCAATTACGTCAACTGGTATCTGGTAAATAAAAACACAATTACAAACACAGAGTAAGAGTGAGCATCGATGTTGCCTGCAGAGGACTTGAAACTCATCAGATGACGGGTATCAGTTGGGGCATTATGCAACGGCTATTGCAAGAAATTCATTTGAATGTGTGTTCGTTCTTTAACAATCCCTATATAAAAAATGTATGGGGCCTGATGGCCGAGTGGCTAACGCTCTGGCGCTCGGTACCACAGGTATCGGGTTCGAATCCCGGCGGTGCCATGGATGTTTGTATTGGTTCGGAATCCACTTTAAACCGTAGGTCCCGGTCCTAACAGGATCGTAGAGCGTTGCGGGGGCATTGTTACTCCGCGTCCGTGGCTTATAGTTACATGCGCTCCTGGGTAGTGCAAAGTGAGTAACGTCAGTGCAGCCCTTATGGAATAAAAGATCACGGTCTATTTGCCAGCTGCATTAGAAGAAAAAAATATAAAAAATTTATGTTTTAGTAAGCTGTACCACCTCTCAGAGTTTGTCTCGTGGCCAATGAATCACCATATATAGATGAAAATTTGACAGCAGACAATTCTCCGTGATAATTTTTAATAATTGCTTTTTGTTAAAAGTTTGACAAATAATTAAAATTCTATAAATTATTTATAAGGGAAATAGAGAAAAATTTTATAATATATTACGAAACCATTTGAAGAATACCTTTTATTATTACTTTATACCATGTAAGAATGCATTTTATTATTACATTAAACCATATCCGAATGCATTTTATCATATAAGAATACATTTCATTATTACATCAAACCATATAAGAATACGTTTTATTATGACATTAAACCATGTAAGAATGCATTTTATTATTACATTATATCATATACGAATACATTTTATAATTACAGTAAACTATATAAGAATACATTTTATTATTATATTATACCATATAAGACTACATTCTTATAATTAACATCATTCGTTCATCATACAGTCAAACAAAAAGAGCCAGTCTTTGAAAAAAAGAAGACAATTCGAATTAGTAATGAAGCCGATTTCCATAAATATGTGTCTTCATATTTACATTGCATTATCTTTACTTGGGATCTTAATTGTATATTGTATGAGATTTGATTAAGGTGTTTTTAATGATAGCGGGAAATGTATGAATCTTAATGTTGATGATGTTATGATTTGTTTTGTTACTAGAATTGTGAAACAATGTTCAATAATAATAAGCTGTACATAAGAAAATAAAATATAAATGTAGCAATTATTGTCCTGCGTCCCTTGCCTGCGAGAATGCCACTGAGAGCTCGAGGTCTTCGCAATAATACAATTTCAGAGATATGCGAGATTAACATTTTGCATTTGTAATAGTAAATTTTAAGGAACTATATTTCAAATTTATACAGCTCCAGAACTGTATAATCATTTGGATAGAGCAGGGGTCTGCAACCTGCGGCTCGCGAGCCACATGCGGCTCTTAAGTTTATTTTATCAAAAAAATTTTTTTAATTTCATTTTTTATCAAAAATTTTTTTTTTTTTATCAAAAAAAAAAAAAAATTTTTTTAAATCGTTTAAACATGCATATTAGTAACGCAACAAAAGTGGACAGCTTTAAAAGAAATGCCGCGAGTTGAGGCACTTATATTCGACGCATGGAACAGTCTTCCAGATTGCTACAGTGTGGTGATGAAGTTGGCATTTGGAGTGCTGACTATCTTCGGATCGACATATTCGTGCGAGCAAGCGTTCTCTTGCATGAATATAATTAAAAGTAAAATAAGAAGCCAACTAATAAATGAAAATTTAGAGTCGTGTTTGAAACTTAAAACAACAAGTTATGAGCCAAATTTGTCCAAACTTTCTAAAACCATGGCAAAGCCATCGCTTCCATTGAATTTGTTTGCACAGTTGTTTGTTATTGAAGTACAAGTTAGTGTTTTAAGTAAATGTTTAATTGTTTTAATTTTTTACTTAAATAATAAGTAATTATCTAATAATGCCACATATATATTATCTAATTTGTTGTGAAAACACTACTAATATATGAATAAATAGATATTTTTCTTATAAATAAATAGATTAGGTTTTTTTTTTATCAAAAAACTTTATTTATGCGAGTACTATTTATTGTTGTCAAGAAAAAATTTTGTGGCTCTTTAAAAACTTTGAAATTTTGTAAATTGTAATTTTTGACTCTTCCGACTCAAAAGGTTGCCGACCCCTGGGATAGAGTGATGATTTTGACATCAGGGAATCATGTCTTTTTGGTAATATGGAATTTGATATTATAGTCAGAACGAATGTTGTCTCCATTACTTTGATAACGGAAAATTCAACAAAATACAATTCTTTGAATTTTTACTGATGATTTATAACTAAAAATTCTTACTTTAGTTTATTTCTATTTTCGTTGTTTTCTCTTGATAAAAAAATCATCATCAATTCAAAAATCAAATCAATCAATTCAAAAAGCATCATCTTGAAAGATTATTATCGCTATTATTAGAAGCAAACTTTTCAGAATAAATTAGAGAATTCTTTCTAAAATCACTTTTATTTTGCAAGCAATTTAAATCAAAACATTTCGTTGTTCGCTTCAAAATAACATGAACATATTATTAGGAACACAATATTTTTAGTTAACGAATGAAAGATTTAGATATTCAACTTAAAGGTGTATAATACAATGTGGATAAATTTAACTATGAGTTCGAGGTATTTTTTTTATTACTGCCAAGTTATATTATGGCCTTTTAATGGTCTGAAGTACAGGCGACAACGTGTGTGAATTTATTTATATTTATATAGATTTTTTTAAGTTGCACAAACACAATACTAGAAATGCATTAAAATACTTAAACGGTTTACTTTATATAAATTGTTAAGTTTTTGCGTTTCTTAAAGCAGGCAGTGAAGATTGAATGGAAATGTTTTTAGGTTTGAAATTGTTTTTTGTGAATCAAAATATCATGCATTACCATTTTGACTTTAAGAAAAATGTTCATTTATAATAACAGAATACAACTATCAAAATACAAATAAAGAGAGTTCAGAGGGAAAAAAAAAAAATAAAAATTTTGTGACCTGATGTATTTGTTTATCTAACAGATTTAAAACTAGTGATCTAATTATTGAAATGCATCTAATTCTTGAAATAAAATTTATTATAATAATGACAATTCATTATATATTTTATAACATAGGACAATTTTATAACAATATATACTGATTGCATGAACCATTTACTTCAGTAAATGAAAGCATACACCACTTATAAAATTAGAACCTCTTTTTCAATCCCTTCTATTAGCTCACGCCCACCCTATATATATCTTGTTCAAATTTTCAATCGTTCATAAATACTTTTTTTTATCCATCTACTCAAGTTCAAATACATTTTTTAACTTGTAGTGGATGATACTGGATGTCAATACAGTTTTTTTCAAATATTAATTCATTCATCAAATTTAATTAAATGATTTTAGTTTTTTTTTTTTAGATTTAAGTAGCATATATCTTCCAATAGATGGCGCCACATAAAATTAAAAATGAATGAAAATTATTTATAAAGGACGTTTCTGCAATGTAATGAAAAAAAAAGTAGGAATTGACTTAATTTTTTTTTATATTACTTGTTTATATCATAAAAAATAATACAAAAGTGAATATAATGTTGTAGATAGTTAATTTATATTGCTATGCATAGCAACCTTTTTGTTTTCAGGCTGGTATAATTTTTAATTACTAACTTTTTGTTTCATTCAACTATTTTCAAGTTGCTCAAACGTTTACCATCCAATTGAACAACACCAATTTCCCACTCCTACATTTACAAAAAGAGTAATAATCTACTACACGAATTAAATCCTTGCCTGCCTTAATTCTTCAAGAGAGTTGAAGCTTTCACTTTAACAACACAATCTGGCGTTAATGTGCTGTAGACTCCATTTTCTCTGGTTCCAAATTACTGGTCTCGAGACTCGATGGACAAGCGCCATACCATGGACAACCTTCATTTGCACCGTGCGTCCATCTTTCAAACAGGCCATCCCTTCTCAAAGTATCTAGGATCGATTACCATCGTTAATGAATGGCTTAACTACGAAAATCTAGTATTAGAGGTTATTTATGTTGCCTCTATTTTTCCACAATGCAGACCACCTGGCAGGAGCTATCTGTTACAGGAGGATTTTGTTATTCTTCCAAAGAAGGCGTAACACACAGTAGTTGGTTTAATTATTCGGATTTTAATGTCAAACCAGTAATCACAGGGTTTGTTGTTTCGGCGTTTCAGTATGTCTTGAAAAGAATTTTATTTCAATTTGTTGAAATTTAGTTCAATCGATATTGGTCGGTATGCCAAGGGTGGGGCAAGTTCAAAAGAGCAGGATGGGGTTGATGACATTGCAGACCTTCCCATTTAATTTTAATGGATTTGTATTCGAAAATTCGATGCATGAAATGTATGACATGGCTAATTGAACGATGGAAAAAAATCCATTTATTTATAAAGTATTGTAAGTCACTTTATTTGTAAAGTAGAACAAATCCAGTTTTCATGCATTAATGTATTAACAAACATTAACGCATTTCACCATAAATATTTATAAGGACATTGTTTACGCTGACTGCGTTATTATAAATACGGAACGAAAACACCTTTATATAACTGAAACTATCATTTATTTTTTTTTATTTATAAAATTGAATTTTTTGGATTTTTTTTCAAAAATATGAAAATGATAGTTAATGAAATTCACCAAAAAATTAGCTTCGCTGCGATGCAATTAAGTTTGTATTGCATTGCTACGATGCCATGCAATTTTTTTATAAAAACGTCAAAAATTCCCCCTATAAATTGCAAAACATATTTGTCCTCTTCCCTCATTAAAAATATTTGGGATTAAAATGTAGAGAAATCAAAACAATAAACATCTTTTTAGCCTTATCTGTTGTAGCTCTGGTGTCTAACGTAATTGACTTCCGAATTGGGAAAGTTCAGTTTTAGACCAAATAAACAAGTAGAACTGAAAATATGGTGATAACATAATAAGTGGTTTTGATGCATCATGAATAACGTAAATTTTCATGCTACTGCGTCCATAAAATAAAACCAATTTTCAATTTAAAATTCCCGGGCGTATTTTAAATTTTTTTTCTTTCTTTTAGGTTGTGGCCCTGTCTTTGACATCTATGTGAAATTTGACGTCAAAATATTCATTAGTGTTTGAGTTACGCTTGGCTTTGTGAGACGCTAAAACTGATTCCGGCGACCTTGCGGACGATGTTGGAATTTCAAAAAGTATCGGTCAATTCCTAGAAGGACCTCAAATACGTCAAATCTCGATTGGTACAGAAAACACTGAATGCGCCAGCTCACACTGCATTGAATCTTCATGACTTTCTCGCTAAAAATGTAACCCATATGGTTCCATATCAATTGAAGAGATTCAACGTGAATCGCCACGCGCTTGTAAGCCCATTCCTGTCGACGACATTTTAGCATGACTTGAGGATTGGAAAAAGAGTTGGCATAAGTGCATTGTGTCCGGAGGGGATTACTTTGAAAGCGATGAAATATATTTGGAAAAATAAATAAAGAGTTTTTGAAAAATATAATTGATCTAACTTTTTGGGCCCAGTAGTAGATATCTGTCGTATGCATGAGAAATATACTCAGATCAATGTAACTTTAAAAAAAAAAAGAACAACGATCTCTTTTTGACACATTGATATTTAAAGACGGAATTAAAAAGTAAAAAACAATTAACTAAATGAAAATGAGTACAATAAACAGAAAATACTTTTTAATACGTAACATTAAGAGTATTCGTCTAACACCACAAATTTTAATCTTAGGAATATTTTGTTAAATGTAATATGCAATCTGCTAATCAAGGAGTTATGATAAGAATCGTTCAACTAAAAGAATTTCACGTTTATAAACAAAACATTTGTTTTTACGATTTTGAAAACATTAAATAAATCAGGTTTTATAAAAAGAAATTCTTTTCCAACTTAGCATCAATACGCATCCAGTATAAATGCCAGAAATACTTAAATTTCACGTGAAAATTTAATAACTACCACTGTGCCCAAAAAGGAAGACCAATTATTTTTTTTTTCAAAAACTCTTTATTTATTCTTGCAAATTTATTTCCTCGCCTTCAAAGTAATCCCCTCCGCACATAAAACACTTATGCCAACTTTTTTTCTAATCCACAATGCATCGGCAGTGATGGCCTTCAAAGTGCGCGGCGATTCACGTTGAATCTCTTCAATCGACTCAAAACGGTATCCCCGGAGTGGTCTTTTTGAGTTTAGGGAATAGCCAGAAGTCGCACGTTGTAAATACGGTGGTTGTGAAACGATGTAGGTTTCAATTTCTGGCGAAATAGTTACGAAGAATCAATGCAGTGTGAGCTGGCGCATTCAGTGTTTTAGATACCAATCGAGATTTGACACGTATGAGGCCCAAAATGAAATTGACCGATCTTTTTGAAATTGCAACATCATCAGCAAGGTCTCTAATTGTAATCTCTAATATTTTGACATCAAATTTCACACAGATATCAAGAGAGACAACAACCTAAAAAGAAAATTAAATTGTAATTCCATAAGCCCCGAGAATTTTAAATTGAAAATTGGTCTTATTTTTTGGACACAGTAGTAAATTACATTATAAATTACTTAATAGATAAGGAAATAATAAAACGAAGCCTGTCCAAATCTTTTCCTACTGATTAGTATTTTTTTCTGGAGTTAACATAACTATTAAAAATATTTCGAGAACTTTGAAATAATTTAAGACAATAATTTAGTATGATAGAGTTACCAAACAGATGTTTTGGCTTAGTTAGACAAATCGAAAAGTGATCAAATTTCGTAAAACTCTTGATTTGTGAAAAGTTTTGCATTATCAAGATAAAGATTCTCAGTAATTTAACAATATTAAAAAAAAACTTTCTACTTAAAAATCATCTTAAAGTTCTACGAACCTATTTCTGTTCATGTCAAAAAAAAAAATTGTATGATTCTCTGAATATTTATAATAAGTAATTTGTCTTGGCAGAAAAGAATTTATAAATAATTTACCAAATCAATTTGAAAATAATCATATTTTATATCTTTTCTCCATAATAATAACAACAAAATTAAAAGAAAATATGTATTCCGACATAACAAAAAAGTTTAACATAAACACTTACCATTATCAATATAGGATACAACTTTTTTATAATGCAAGATATTTTCCAAAATCATCATCAATTGCTAGTTTTAAATATTTTAAATTACTCATACGATTTATTTCGAGAAATTCTGTAAATAAATGATACATAAAAAAAACACAATAACTAAAATAGCTACATATGAAATGAAATAAAACTGATTTAGAAGTAACCTATAATTATTTAACTCAATGCTTATAAGCAATACGTATATAAAATGAATAAGATAATGAATAATAAAGAAACAATAAATTAAATTATTTTAATTTACTCTCATGAAATTCTGACAAACAATAACAATGATTTATTGTATTGTTAAAAGAGAAAACGTGAAACCTATACTTATATTATTTAGCCATTGTAAAATTTCTGATTATTTATTATTTTATATATATATAAATATATATATATATATATTAGTTTATTTATTTTATTATTTTTATTATTTATTATTTATATAACTAGAAAATAATTATTTTCTAGTTATATAAATAATAAATAATAAAAATATATAAATAATATATTAAAAATATATAAATAATAATAATACTTTTTATAGCTTTCAATTAATAATTGTTATTATCTCAATTTAATTGAAAGCTATAAAAAGTATTAAACAAAGAAAATTGTAAATCTATAACTAACTTAATCATTATAAAACCTTTTTTACCAATTTAAATTTTGTTGCCCTATATAACATTATTTTATCACTTTCACTGTAAATTTATTGTTTTCATTTTTACATGAAAGCAAAAGAAATTCGTAATTAAAGTGCTACACCTAAATTCAGTTTTTTCTCGTGGGAATTTATTCATTTCAAAGAAAAATAATATAGCAAATATATTTTTTGTTATATTTGTTTCCATTTTACTATTAAAATCACTTATTACCATAATTATTTTCCTTATTTAGTATCCGTTCTAAAGTTTACTTTTATACTATTTTTGCTAAGAAAATTTAAACAATTTACATAGATTATTATCCCTTTTACCTTTTAGCTTAAGGCTATTTTACAATCTGCTAACTATTACTTTAATATTATTTATTTTAATTCCCAATTAGTTGAGTACAACAAACTGTTAAAAATTCTAGGCAATGATTCTATATAAGCCTTATAGAATAATATTAACCACCCAATTATTTTCGAAAATAAACAAAAGCAGCTGTAATTCTTTTTACAAGCTTGTTCGAACAAACCTCTCCCTTTGTTGAAATTTCTTGTTCCTAACTGAGTTATCGGTGCATATTTCATTTAAGAATGTTCTGACGTGAATTTATCATTAGTTATTATGAATCTTATCATTAGTTATTATGTTATCATCATTATATTATGCTATTATCATTATTGTTTAACCATTGAACAAATTTCCTTTTTGTTTGTTACAAAACTATCAAATAATTACGCTAATAATTATTAAACGTCTTAACGGCATAAAAATTTCAAATTTATAAATAACTTAATCATTACAAAACCTTCTTTGCCATTTTAAATTTTGTTGTCCTAAATTATCATTCTTTTATCATTTTCTTTGTAACTATAATGTAAAGCTTTTTTTTTACATGAAAACAAAAGAAAGTTCGTAGTTAGGTTGACGCACCTAAATTCAGTTTTTCTCGTGGGAATTCGATTCAGTTCAAAGAAAAATATTACAATAAATATATTTTTTTCTGCTGTATTTATTTTCATTTTGTTATTAAAATCCTTTATTATCATAATTATTTACCTTATTTAGTATCCGTTTCAAAGTTTACTTTTACATTATTTTTGCTAGATTTGCATAGATTCAAACAACTTACATAGATTATTATTCCTTTTTACCTTAAGGCTATTTTACAATCTGCTAACTATTACTTTTATATTAGCTTTACTATTATTTATTTTAATTCCCAATTAGTCGAGTACAACAAACTGTTAAACATTCTAGGCAATGGTTCTATATAAGCTTTATATAGAATAATAATAACCACCCAATTATGTTTGAATATAAACAAAAAGCAGCTGTAATTCTTTTTACAAGCTTGTTCGAACAAACCTCTCCTTATCTCTTGTTGAAATTCCAAATCAATTTCCTTCCTAACTGAGTTATCGGTGCATATTTCATTTAAGAATGTTCTGACGTGAATTTAATGAATCTTATCTCCCAAAAGATAAGAAGGGATTTTCTCTACGGACAATCACTCAAAATTATAGCCGTAACAAAAAATAAATAAATAAAAAAAATCCCTTTAATCAGAAGAGGAAGTCTTAAAAATCACGGATGCAGCTTTTTTCCACCTTAGTACTCTAATCTCTATGCCTCATCCTCTATTTAGGCAGACACAGAAGAAAAAAAAAGGTGCCTTTTATGAAGTATACCTCCACTTAAGGGGTTCCCATTATGTAATCTTTCTCATGACTACATAGCATCAGAAATTGCAGCAGGCTAATAGGAGTTAAATTTCACAGCTAATGAGCTCTGGTCATGAGCAGAATCAATCAAACACTGACATCATGCTTCCTACAGTTCGCTGGTCCAGAACAGTAATAAGTGGCTTAATAATATTATCAAATCTACCTGAAAATCAACCGCGGGTTATTTAATTTTTCTTTTTTTTTTTAATGGTCCGATGTCGCTAGGACATGCATTATCCCTGTAACTGATAAAGCGGAAATGCGACGCCAATCCACATAATCGTATTATTGATTGAGATCGGGAGTTTTCTCCAATTAGCCAAATGCTAATGTGATGATTTGGAACTGCACCTGAGGTGATCTGGAGGCAATTTTTTTGCACCATTTTTTTTTTTTTCTCTCTGCTCTGAATCGAGAATTTTGTAGACTTGAGAGTTCATTGTATGGGCTTGGGGGTAGGACATACGTCTGGACAATCAGCCTGGCACGTATGTTCCAAATAAATAACTGTTGCATCATATATTTTTGTATTGTAAGTTTATGTAAGCTTGAAAGAGAAAAATAATCCTCTTATAAATTACGGGCGTTTGCATAATATGCACACATGTGAAGTTCAGTATAATTACGATATACTTAAATGAATATAACCTAACATGCCAAGCAGTGGCATAAATATACATCTAAGGCCTGCGGCAAATTTTTCGAAAGAGAGCCCCTTAATACGAAGTATCATCATTATAATTTGTTATCGTCAGCTAGCAACTAATTGTGTCAGGTGATTTAGTGTTGTAGGCGTTTGAAAACACTACTATTCTCTTTACATTAATTTATTTACAATATTAACAATACTTTACGCAGAATAATGCACATGGCCCCTGTGTTTCTTCAATATCAATTCTATTGTATACTTAAAAAAACCATGAACACATCACATACGGTCTCTTGAAGCTCAGAACTTTCTTTCTAATAAAGTTCTACCTATAATACGTATTATTTTTGGTTGAAATAGTGTGTAATTTTAATTTAAAAGGGTATTAAATTGGTAAATTACAGGTATTTTTTTTAATAAAACTATTATTTATTAAAATTTCTTTTTTTTGAGCTTTTTTGATCAGCAAAAGTGTCAAAGACAGCATCAAAGGTGAAGTTTCTGGCCGCGGAATGTTCGATGAATGGAATAGCCAAATTGTATTATCGGTCTTGTCCTTCATAGAATTTCTTAAATAGGGTTTTGATCAATGTCCCATATAATAATAAATATTTCGTGGCCTTTCCTGCACGCATAGCTTCCTCTTGTTCGCCGAGACTCCGTGGTAATTTGCCGGTCTTGCCACTCTTATTACTCTATTATCAGGTGCTACCAAGCATGATAGGAAAATGTTTAAAGTTTGTAATAATTGCTTATATATTAGTGCTTCATTTTCTAAAAATATCAATGAATATTACAAATTAAAGAAATATTTGTTTATTAAGTAGCATAATTTTTTACATAACAATAAATTACATGTAAAATATTTCAGCATATTAAATTACGAATGAGAATAAG